>FIZV01034735.1:0-14760 GCA_900050545.1 Trionymus perrisii | reverse complement strand
TTCGACTTTGAGAAAAAATTTTTACAAATTTTATTCATTAAAAGTTCAGCTTGATTACACATTACACTGATTTTAAGTACACGAATCCATTTCGTTAATTCGTTTCGTGAGATAAAGCTAATTCGAACCGAACCGAAGAATGATTTTGTTTTGTTTTTATTTTCGTCGAAACTTGCGATTGATAACTGATAAGAAAGGTCAGAATTTTCAGGAATTTTCTGTGAAATTACAGGAAATTGGCGCACAAAATAAATACAATCAGTGATGACCAAAATTTTTCCCGCTACAAAATAATGATAATTTTTGGGCGCTCGAATTATTTCCACATTCTGCATTTCGTGATTATTGCGAGTTATTTATTTGTTTTATGTGAAAGCGTACCGAGTAATTCTGAGTTTTCTAATTATAATAATTTCAGTGTTTGTGAATTCGAAAACATGCCTCGTAAGAGTAAAAAGGTAAGCACACCTTTCAATTTAGTAATTCATCTTTAGGAGGTTGAAAATTGAAACTTAACGTTCACGTGATTTCAGGCGCAAGCCTCTGTAAAAAAAACCAACGGTGACGAAGTTGTATCCAAAATTGAACCCAAACTAAGTAAAGACTCCGATGAAGAGCAAGTTGATGATGAAGTCGCATCAAAAAATGAACCTCAACTGGAAAAAAATTCCGATGAAGAGCAAGGTGACGGCGAAGTTTTGGAGCAGAAATCGAAATCAAAAAGAAATGCAAAGAGCGCAGATGTTGAAACAAAATCCAAACCAAAATCGAGAAAGGGTAAAAAAGCTAAAGATGAATCCGAGCCGAGCGACAGTGAAACTCTCGAAGAAAAGCCGGAATCAAAAAAAGCCGATGACAAAAATTCAAACAAGAGAAAACGTACTAACGACGATGGTGACGAATCTAGTCCAAAACTAGCTAAAAAGGAACTACTAAATAAAGTTGAAACTGATATGGATTCATTGGTAGTAACCAATACAAAATGTACAGCCGATGGAAAATCTTCTAATTTTAAAATTTCCTCGTGGAATGTTGCCGGTTTACGTGGTTGGGTAAAAGTACGTGTTTTTCGGTCTCTTCTCAGGTAATTTTATTTCGAATTTTTCAACACCTGTACGACTCATGTTGCAGAAAAATGGTCTCAATTATATTAAGAAGGAGCAAGCTGACATTGTTTGTTTGCAAGAAACGAAATGTTCCGAAAGTCAACTTCCCCCTGAAGTTTACGTTAAAGGTTATCACACTTATTGGTGTTCTGGTATGTTTATTTTCATCGTAACGTCTCATTCGCATTGTGGCACTATAAGTGAATTTTATTATTTATTCTTGTTCTAATAGGAATCAAACCAGGATACGCTGGTGTTGCTTTGTACTCAAAGGAGAAACCTTTAAATGTGAAATACGGTTTAGGAAAACAAGAATATGACGCTGAAGGAAGACTTATTACAGCTGAATATGAAAAATTCTATATCATCTCTATATGTGTGTTTAATGTTCCTATTATGCGAAGCAGACATTTTTTCCCATATTTTTTTCGATTATCAAATAATCCTATTTTCAGACGTTCCTAACGCTGGAAGTGGTTTAAAGAATTTAGACAAACGTATGCAATGGGATAAAGATTTCAGAGATCATTTGAAATCTTTAGATGAAAAGAAACCCGTGATAGTATGCGGCGATATGAATGTTTCTCATCAACCGATTGGTAAATTTCGATCAGTACTTCTGCATTGTTAATTTGTTTCCAATCATGCATCTAAATGAGAATTTATATTTTAGATTTGGCAAATCCGAAGACTAACACAAAAACTGCTGGGTTCACTCAAGAAGAAAGAGATGGAATGACTGCTTTGTTAGAAGCCGGTTTCGTTGACACTTTTCGTCACCTCTATCCTGAGAAAACTGGAGCTTACACTTATTGGACATATTTCCATAATTCACGTTCTAGAAACGTCGGATGGTAAACATCAATTTGAAAAGTAACAATCAAAATAAGAAATGTGCATTTTTTAAATTATAATTTTTTTTTGTTACAGGAGATTGGATTATTTCATCACATCGAAAAGGTTTGTTGATAATGTATGTGACAACGTGATTCGAACGGAAGTTTACGGTAGTGATCATTGTCCTATTGTTTTGTTTGCAAATGTGTAAGATGTTTTTCAATTTTCATTCTACATTTTTCGAGAGACTGAGTGTTTAAGATTTTGATATTTTTGAATAGAATACATTTTTATACTCGCTTAAAATCTACCTACTAATTGGATAATATTGATTTCGAGGAAATTTCGAATATCTCAGATTATTTTTTTTTTACAAAAATTTATTTTTTTAAATGACGTTACAGCTGAAAATTATTTAAAACATAAGGGTCCTATTTCGAATCCGAATGCTTGGTTTGGCATTCCATAATCTACTGGGAAGAAGTCGACGATTGGTAATCGCTTCATGGATTTTGTCCTTATTTCAAATACAGTTTCTCCTTTTCCTTTCCACTGAAACGTCATATCAAAAATATTACAACCGTTGATAATTTTTCTAAACAAAAATTACTCATGCAGAAACTAACTTTGCATCCATCGTGTAAAACGTTGATTTTGTTTAATGATTCGACCGTAAATTCTACTTCACTTTCGTCTATAAATTTAACAGCTGAATTGAAATTTCCCGATTTCGCATTGAACCAAGCGATAGAATTGATACAAGTGTAAGTGAAATTTTGGCGAATTTCTTCGTGTAATAAACGTAAAAATGTCATTTGAACCGGACCAGTGCTCTCGTAACCAATCTAAAAAATTTGCAAAATTAGTTCGGAATTTGGATTAATTTTAATTTTCTTTTTTGTTTTGTACTGACTCTAAATCCTCCTCTTAAATTTGAGTACCAGTCTCCTTTTTCGTTTTCTTTTCTCCATTGGATATTTGGCATTCGTCTAGATTGTAGATCTGGATATATGCACGTTTCTCCGCCAGCTGTGAGGTTACAATAGACGAAAATGGCGTCGTCGGACATTCCTGAATTGGGATCAATCCAATACCACCCTGTTCGAAGTGAAAAATTCCGTCATGAGGTATTCATTTTTTTTTAGGATATCTTGATATTAATGTACCATTGTTAAATTGAGGATGACTGAAGTATAAATCTTTGCAAGTCTTAGCTGGGTTTTCTCGAACGCCAAGAGGTTTTCTTATTCTCTCTAGATCTTCTCTCATAGCGTAAATGGAAGTGTAGACGTCGATGAAAGATGGTTCCCCCGATGATTCTTTTTTTAAAGGTCGAGGTGTGCTTGTAAATAACGGAGTTGTTTCTTCATTCGATCTAGCGTTAAAAAAGCTCATTTTGCATAAAAATACCTAGATTGATGCGAAGAGGAATTAACTTACTCGTTATCGTTCTGTCTTCTTTTTCTAATAGTTTCTTTTCGGAATAGGTACTCTGGTGGCAAAAGAGGTAAATCTGCGGCAGGGCCTGGAGGTCCAGAAGGCCCGGCCACACCTCGTTCTCCTTTCTCTCCTGCAACACCTTGTAAACCTTTTGGGCCAGGAGGTCCATCGATTCCGGGTGGGCCTGGAGGGCCGTCGTTACCTTTTTGTCCTTGAGGGCCGATTGGACCCTGAAATTAAGCTTATGATGACTCGATTTCTAGTTTATATTTTGTTTTAGTAATTCCTAACATTTATAAAATGAATCCATTGCTAAAAAAAATACTCATCAACGTCGATAATAATAAAAATAAAAAAATGAAAACTCACTATTTCACCTTTCGGTCCTTCTGGTCCAGGATCACCCTTATCGCCCTTTTCTCCTCGTTCTCCTACATCTCCAGGTTTTCCAGCAGCCCCTAAAATACCTTCGTGACCTTTTGGCCCTCGTTTTCCTTTATCTCCCTTTTCACCCTTTTCTCCTTCTGGTCCAGATTTTCCCGAAGGTCCTTCGTTACCTGGTGCGCCAGGAGGACCAACGTCGCCCGCTGCACCCGGAGATCCTCTCGGACCTTGATCACCTTGTAATCCTGCTGGCCCAGCTGGCCCTATTGGTCCTTGAGAGCCTACAGGACCAGGTGGACCTTGATCACCTTTTTCACCCGGTAATCCATCCGGACCTTGTTGACCTGCAGGGCCATCTTGTCCCTGAGGAAATTGAAATTTCAAGTTAATCGAATTATCTATTGAATGTAAGTGATTTTTCTACTCGTACATCTACATTCTACATACTACTTTGCCTGGTGGGCCCGTCAAACCCATTTTTCCAGGAAGCCCAGGCTCTCCTGGGGGTCCTGGAGTGCAAGGTTTTCCATCTTCTCCATCTTTTCCTGCTTCGCCTTTGGGTCCTTGTAAACCTGGCTCGCCTGAATTCAAATTAATTCATTAATACTTAGATCTTTTTTTTTAAATTTCATTCAAATATAAAATAATTTTAAAAATTCTGTTTTTTTTTTTTAATTTTACCTGGGTTTCCAGGAAAACCTGGTGGACCTAAGTTTCCTTTAGGACCTTCTGGTCCAGGAGGTCCGATGGGCCCTTGAGCCCCTGGAAGGCCCGATTTACCTTCTTCACCTTTGGCTCCTGGAAGGCCTCGTTCACCCTAAAATATTGTTTAATTGAAGCAATAATTTTCATAAAATGGTAAAATTCACTTCTTAAAAAATGAACCTGTTTTCCTTCAACTCCTTGCATTCCTGGTGGTCCGGGAGAGCCTACGTCTCCTTTAGGTCCTTGTTGACCTTCAGGGCCTGGTAATCCAGGTAACCCTTCTACACCTTTTGGACCACGCTGACCTGGTTCACCAGGCGGACCAGCCACTCCAGGAGGTCCTATTTGAAGAAAATTTGTATTACATTTATAATTTTTCCAAAATATTGAAAAATTATATTTTTTTAGAATATGTGATGAATTGGTCCATACCTTTTGGCCCAATATCTCCAACATCTCCTTTTGCACCGGGTATACCCGGTAAACCTTGTATTCCAGCTGGACCCGGTGCTCCAACCAGTCCAGGAGGTCCAGCTTCGCCTTTACCACCATTTCGTCCTATTTCACCCGGAAATCCTTTTTCTCCAGGTGGTCCTATCAAACCTGGCTCGCCCCGTAATCCTTGAGGTCCAACAGGCCCTAAGGGACCCAGAATTTAAAAATTGTATAAATTTCAGAATTGTATGCAATATGCTTTGTGTACTTACTATCTCTCCTTTGGTTCCTTTGAATCCTTTTTCTCCAGGAGGTCCCACGTCTCCTTTATCTCCATCTTCTCCAGGCATACCTATAGGCCCTACTGGTCCAGGTAAACCTCGTTGACCTTCTGTGCCATCTCGTCCGGGTAATCCTTGTGTCCCAGGTTCACCCTAGGGGAAAAAAACTTTTAATAAGGTTTTCATAAAAAATTAATTTTCTTACAACTACTGATTCAAAAAAAAAATTACCCTATCTCCTTTCAAACCATCAGGACCAGGTGGTCCAGGAGTTCCTCTGTGCCCTTCTGGACCTTGCACTCCTTCTTTTCCAGGCTCTCCCTGTTGACCTTTACTACCTACGGGTCCTTGTGGTCCTGGCAATCCAATTTCTCCCTTTAAACCTGGTATACCCTAAAATCAAAACAAACATGGACTAAAAGAAATACGATTTTGTGTGATTCTTTTCCTGTGTGTTTTCCTGAACCAACATTATACTTACAGGTGGCCCCGGAAATCCCCTTTCTCCTGGAAAACCTTGTAAACCGGGTGAACCTGGTTCTCCTGCAGTGTTGAAAAACAAACATAGTATTTAATAAAAACAGAAGCAGAGTTTATTTTAGCCAAGTTTTAACTTTACAAGTGACTTTTTGTCTATTTCTATCAAATGCTATTTTCACCATCTTACCAGGAAAATCCATTTTTCAAAATTTTATTGAAAATCTCAATTTTTTGATTTTAAAATATTTTTTTACATTGTTGTTTTGATCATGCCATGCCAAGTTGCCAACACGACTTACCTTGCTTTCCTGGTGATCCAATATGTCCTGGAGGTCCTTCTTTACCGCTTTCACCAGGATGTCCTGGGTCTCCTGTGGTGATGTAAAAATATCCATACGCATTAATATTTCAATGTGAAGAATTGATTATCAATGCATTATGAACTTTTAATTCACTAATTACCTGCTTGTCCAGGATGGCCAGGCGCTCCTGGTTCACCTGCTGGGCCTCGTTCTCCAGGAGGTCCTAGTGGTCCAATTGTACCTGGTATTCCAATTGGTCCAGGAGCTCCGGTTTCACCCTATGAATGATATTTAATGAGACAAATTGAAAATTACTTGTAACTCGTGAGTAGTTTTTATTGTTTCATACCGCTGGTCCTCTTTCCCCTGGTAGACCTGGTATACCATCTTTTCCACTTGGCCCAGGTGGACCTGGAGGTCCTGAAAAGCCTCGAGGTCCTTCTTCTCCTTGTGGACCTCGCTCTCCTACACTTCCAGCTGGACCTGGTTGACCAGTATCTCCCTGAGTGAATTAATGATTAACAAATGTTTGTAAAGTAGAATTGATTTTCAATTAGGGAAATCTGCCAATCACTCACCTTTGGGCCTGGTACTCCATCAATTCCAGGTCTGCCTTTTTGACCACGTTGTCCCTATTTTTGACAATTCAGTTAATTAGTGAAGAAATGGAAATAGCAAATTTTTAAGAAGAAACAATGAATTGAGAAGTTTACCCTTTGACCGGGTTCACCTCGTTCGCCAGTTTGCCCATCAAATCCCTGAAAATGAAATATTTAGTATCCTTTAAGAATTTCCGAAAAAAAATATACTTATACTCTGTCTGTAGATATTTACTCTTTGTCCTTTTTCACCTGATATACCAGGTTTCCCCTCTGCTCCTTTATCGCCTTTTTCCCCAGTAGGGCCAGGATAACCTGGAAGTCCTTGAGCCCCTAATTTACCTTTTTCTCCGGGTGCTCCCAATGATCCTGTTTCTCCACGAGGACCCTCTATCCCCTTTTTAAAAAAAACCATTAGTAATAGTATTGAATATTATTGTCCATTTTAGTTGTATGCTCGAAAATTTCATGTTATTACTTTTGGCCCTTCAGGTCCTTCGATGCCAGTTGCTCCAGCAGGCCCCTGTGCCCCTTGATCTCCTTTTACTCCCTGATCTCCTTTTTCTCCTTCAGCTCCACGTTCACCTTTATCACCTTTGTCCCCACTTGGGCCACGTTTACCTTCATCTCCTTTAGGTCCTTTAGCTCCTGCAGGGCCAGCTGGTCCAATAGGTCCGGGCAAACCTACATCTCCTTTAGAACCAGGTGCTCCTGGATTTCCAGGGTGTCCTGGAGGTCCATCGACTCCAGGCAGTCCTGGTAAACCTGATTTTCCAATAGGGCCCTGTTTATGATCAATTTATTGCCATAATTTATGCGATCGTATTTCGAGGTACTTTTTCAGTTTGCTGCTAACAAATCAAGTTATCAACTTACAGCAAGTCCAGGTGGTCCTAAAGGTCCTTGAGGACCAGGAGCACCTACTGGTCCAACCAATCCTGGTTGGCCAGGTGGTCCATTCTGTCCAGGTGGGCCTGCATTTCCTTTTGCACCTACAGGCCCCTCTGTGCCTGGAATTCCAGGCTGTCCAGAAGGTCCTGGTAAACCTCTAGCGCCAGGAAATCCTCGAGGACCCTGTTGAAAAAATTATTATTCGCTTCATTTAGTGTAGGTATTTTTATCGTTCGCGAATGTTGTCTTTATCGATACATGTTTTGAAGTTTAAAAAGCAATAGTAGAACTTTTTTTGAAATATCTTTGGTTTTTATTTCTTTTTCGAAGGTTGCGATTTTTCTTCTCAAATAACAATGCTTTTAAGGAGAAACGAAATGTTTTTAAATGAAAAAAATATAGACGTAAATGTATTGTGTTGATGAACATTTTTGTAACAGAATACCGTCTGTTTGTTTCCTTCGTATTTTTAGTTGATGTTAGGCACACTTTACTGTGTACTATGAAAGTGAATAGGTAATTTCCCTACACTCCTACGGTTAACAATAAAAACATTGCTTACATCAGGAATGATTACAATGAAGCAACACCCCCTCACCCCATCTAAGTAATATCTTAAAATATTTGAATATCTATTTTCAAAAAATTACCATCGCTCCGGATGGACCTGGTAATCCTTGTGGACCTTCTTCACCTTGTAATCCATCATTACCTGGTATTCCAGGTACTCCTTTCTGCCCTGGCAATCCTCGATCACCTTTTTCACCAGGCAAACCTGCGTGGAAAATAATTTTCATCAAAATTTTTATACATCGAAAGCAATTTTAAGTATTTTTTGCTATATATGCGAGTACTTACCCATTTGACCTGGTACTCCTTGCTCTCCTTTAGGTCCTGGGTATCCAGTAGCACCTCTTTCGCCATCTCTTCCTGGTCTTCCTCTAAGCCCAGGTGTGCCTGGTAAACCCGATAAACCTCTCGGACCTTGTATACCCTGAATTAATTATGTTTTAAGCAGAACCTGAATTTTCAATTCGCCGTATAATGCACCTACACTTAACTTATATTCTTTCAAACCTGTTCTCCAGTGTCACCAGGTTCTCCTTTAGGCCCTTCGGGTCCGATAGGGCCTTCACTTCCTGGTATACCTGTCAACCCCATTGGCCCATCTGACCCTCTCATCGATGCCTACAAACAATGTTAGACCTATTAGTTTCGAACTTTATTAGAAAAAATTTCCAGTATGTGATACTTACCACATGCTGTGCCAGCATTTGTCTGAGCTGTTCAACTTGCGAATTTGGACCTTTTTCGTCTATTTGATTATTCAACTAAATAAAAAGTAAATTGAAATTTTAAAAATATGTAATAAGAATTTGACCAGTTTACCGCGAAAGGCTATGTAGCGTCGATTTACAAGTAAAATATTCAAAGAAAACATTGCCCGGCTGTTTTATCAAAATTATGAATTCCATTTTCAACCGCGTTCATCGTCGAAATTCCATTACAGGATTTTTCCTCTGCATGATGTTCTCATATAATAACAAATATTATATGAAAATTCATCACCACATTTTATTTCATCGTACATACCTACACGACTATGATAGGGATCAAGTTAATTGAACAGATCAAGATTTTATAATCCAGAGATATTTTAATACCAAGTGGTATATCCTATGTGATGACGAGGCGACGAGTTTATGAAAGTGCGTGCCTATTCTGTTTTACTCGAACCATTTTATACGTCTATTCAAACCTTGGTTTATTCTCTCTTAAAATAATCCGCTAATGTACTTGTTTTAAGGGTAAAATCTAAAACGCAAGTCGACAAGTTGTTTTTTTCTCCTTCTAAATGATGAATTAAATTTTTTATCACTGAGTAGTGAAGTTAGATAGCATCTGACGATGAGACGGACGAAAACAACGTTTTGGAAAATTGATTTATAGCCCTGAGAATTTTCGGCATGTTTTTCTTAATAAGTAAAATTAAAGCTGATGTTGAGCTTCAATCACTACAATGATATAATAAAGTAGATTTGAAAAATACTACGCTGCCCCTTCGCCGTATGATATTTCGAACCTTCTAAATGGATTTAAAATTAATTCTATTTACACCTACTACTTGGCGATGGCGATATTGAAAGAAACGCATATGCGTAGATGAAAATTTTTCCTCGATGGATTAAGAAACTCTTATAGAAAATTATCTGAAGATTATTTGAGCAGGTAAGTATCTATTAATTACTTATTGCTATCAGGGCTGGCAATTTGGATTTTTTTTTAGAATGTTGAATGTGAATATGATTTTTTTTCCACATGTAAATTAGAGTTTTACTTCTTCAAACTCCAAAAAATGAGATTTTATCTCTCTAGGAACAGAAACTTTTTTTGGGGAAGGGGAGGGGGGAGAGAAATGAGACAAAAAAAACTAAATTTTGGTAAAAAAAAAATTGCATACTTTTTACTACAAATCTTTTTACACAATTTTTTATTCCAAAAACTTTTTTATGCGGATTCCACAAAATTGAAATATTTTTTATACGGTACTTATCAATAAAATTCAGAAATTTTTTTCTCCAAAAAATATTTTGATTTTCGTCTCTATGAATTTAAAACTAAAATAGATTTTTTTTAAGCTAACTAAAGAAAATTTGCTCTAAAAATTCCAAAAAAAAAAAAAAATGTTAGGTATTTTAATAACTAGGGAAAGTAGTATATGTATTTTACGTTGCATTTTCGGAGTTTTCTAGAGGATAGTCATTTCCTTTTTGAAATTTCAAGGCTACTGGTAAGTTGCGCGCCATATTATTACCATCATTGTCTTAAATCCAAAATTCAATGGATATTTATTTTTATTATTCACGTACCGGAAGTAAAAACACATTCCCTGGAGATCCTGCAACGCCAGTCATTCCTGGTAAGCCATCTTTACCAGGTTCCCCTTTATCGCCAGGAGGACCAGGTAATCCGTGAGGACCAGGATAACCTCTTGGTCCAGGTAAACCAACCACAGTTCTAACCACCGAATTGGTGACAGTGTGATCTTCTATCGAAGTATTCTACAACATATTCATCAATTATAATGTAAACATTTTGAAAATTGAAAACCCAAAACAATGGATTACGACAAATTATTCGATTAGGTATCATGAGAACACTGTACCTACATTGAAATCTATCCTATCGTAAGTATTCGTGGAAATGCCGTTAGTTTCGATTTCGTTTGGTTTATTGCTATTCTGACTACTGGTGTTGTTGTCTTCTGTGGTGATATTAAAATAATTATTGTTCTCAGTGACGTTACAATCCAACACGTACTCGGTGCATAAGTCATAAGCTGTGTCAGGAATGCCAGCTATTTTCAGCAATTGAATATCACCCTGAAATGTATCGAATACCTAATATTAAATTTTGGTCTCAGTTAGTACGTGAGGTAGAGCAAAGTGAATAATTGAGTTGAGTGATCAACAGCTGTTTTTGAAGTTAGCGTTTAGCGAAGGAACCTTTTTGTATCTCAATTTCATGAGTTTCATGTTAAGTAGGTACTTCAAATAACATTATCGCATAATTTCATTTTTTTTTTGAAGACCATATTAAAAGGAATCAAAACTAGGTGTATTACGTTGAAAAATTGAAAAACAAATTCAATACACTAATGATAATTTATTTTTCAGACGTTGAAAAAATAAAATTTTGAATTAGGAAACGATAGTTTAATAGTTTATGTCTTTCTAGTTTTTTATTGGTCGAATTGAAGTATGAGTGCCCCCCCTCCTACCGATTTTAAACAATTGCATCATCGAAAAACCATGTCAAGTCAATGTCAAAGTCAATGTCGCTACTCGCCAAAGAGTCATCGATTAATCGTTTCGCCGGTGCAGTGCATAATAAATTAAAAATGAAGTGAAAGTAATTCAAGTCATGTTACACGTTCAGTGTAAAAACGTCATTTGATTAGTATTTACAAACGTTCATCACCCACAACGTTATGGTAAACAAGTAATTAGATATGAAACACTTTATACTTGAACCTGAACCATTAAGTTTGAATTGAAACATTCTACGTTTCGTTTACTTTGGTGTCGTATTTCGAGCACCTATACGGTACAGTTTTATTTCACAACCTGTGATTTTTAAGTGCCTGATGTTTTACTGTACAGTATCGAGAATCAAAAAAATGTTAAATTACATGGAAAGGATTCGGTTGCTCATCCATCGAACGTCCAATCGACGTAACACCGCTCGTGCTCAATTGCTGTGTTAAATCACGATCCAGAGGTTGGGTTACTTGTATAGTACAATTGTAAATCAACGTGGCTGAATTGCCTTTGATACTCAACGCAATTCTGGTCCATCTGATCAAACAAATGGTAAGTATTACGTATAAATAATTATACGTACTACATCGTATGACAACGTTTAGACTGAAACGAATCCCTATACGTTGGGAATACCGTACTTGCCACGAGAAATCGGTAAATCAAACGTTACGATTGTCTTTATGGTAGTTTCAGTTTCGGTTTGCATGTATTTTTTATAAATTAGAGAAATTCCGCTGTCGTTGATGGTTAAACCCAGTTGATCGTATCCATTTTCGTCGTATATCACGAATACGGTAGCACTATCGGTGATGTCTGTATAGAAGAATTAGAACAATTGGAAGTGATCGTAGCTATTAAGGTATTGTAATATTTCCTAATGATATTTATTACCTTCCGATAATCGATACACTACTAGAATAGAAAAATCTAAGGGAAACGTTTCTTGTAATATTTCAGACGTTTGTAGGATGATTTCATGCTGATCGTTGATCCTGTAAGCAGATTCGTTTCTACCTGAACAAAACCCTGGTGCTTTTGGTATTCTTTCCGGTACGTTTTGTAGCAAGTCTTTGATTTCATTTCCGTCTGGAAAATATGAATTAGTAGGTAAGGTACGAATAACGAAGAGTAAATAATCTAAACGGAAATAGTGAAAAAATGATGGGTTAGATAACATGTTCATGGGTATTTCCTACGTGTATTGTTTATTAATTAGTTACCATTACTGTTATATAATTTCCTTCTATGATATATTTATATATATCTGCTATTTAAGTACGTTTTACAAATTCCAGAAATTAATAGTCTAATTTTACAACGTTGACAATGACAAATCATTCGGCAATAATTCGCACCTGTCCGTGGTCCAGCCTACCAGGTCTCATTATGAAAATGGACTCGAGTAACGCTTTTATCACAGTCAAGAGTCTATCGTGTAATATATCGTCGGTAATTACCAACTTTTTAATTATTACATTGTTGGAAAATTTATCACCTTATTATTGGAATTTGAAATACTCTTCGATGACGTATTTAATACGTATCTGTTCGATTTTAGAACTCATCGGCGTCTTTTTGTTTACATCATCGCTGGAATACCTACTATACCTAATGTTTACAATTATGAAGACCATACATTACGTAGAGGGCTGCAGAGCCGCCCACAATGGATGGAAAAAACCGAAGGCGACATTTCCAAAAGGCGAAAAGTGCCGTACACCTTCGCGTATTGTGACGAAGGACCATGTCAGCGTAATTCATGGCGGCCTGGCGATCAAATGGCAGATAAATAAATTAGAATGAAGTAGGTTTAATTCTAAATGATTATTTTGTACGAAAACGAACCATTTGGTTTGACGTATGTATGCGGAGTTTTTATTAGCACGACTTGCCCTGTAATTTTACTCGTCGATAGGAGAGCTAAATTGCGATACTGAGAACGAAAAAATTACCCAAATATTGCAGCTCTTGGCGCGTAAGTACATGAATCTTCTCGCAATTATTGGCCAAAAATAGACACGAAATTGCGGAAGTTGTTTAATAAAACTATACTCGAAAGGCAATAAATTGAGCGCCTACAATCACCGTAGAGACGTGTAACCTCACAAGCGTATATTTTACTCGTAATACGTAAACGTATTACCCAGGCGAATATATTCTTTTGTTTATTTAATAAAATTCATAATACTTGATGAAACATTCATCCTGTTATAAGATTAACTCGCTTCCAAAAAGAATGAACAATGTTATGAAAGCATAATGGCGTTACGTCGACGCCGCTTAGCAACCGTCGAAAAGAGGTGAAATGTCGCGAACGATTTTAAAAGGTGATTTAATGTTTCATTATTAACACTAATATCGTTTACGTCTTTTCACTCCAGCAATCTAAATGCGATAAAATTCGGCTTATTAGTAGTGCGATCGTACTCGAGCCTCGAGAATCTGATTTTCATGTGGGCTATCTCATATGTAGGCTTCGCCACCGAGTTAATCCTTTTTAAAAATAATTTATATAAAAGCTTCACTTGGCGGTGATGAAAATAAATCATGTATTATTAATTTGTAAACGCTTCGAGTTTTTATGTCGATGAGTTGTGCGATGATTTTTCACGCAGAGTAGACCTGGGAGACTGAGAAAGATGCAGGGGTAGGGAATTTTACTCCGATGTACCAGTAATGAAATTTAATTAAATTTTTGTTTTCTGCAATTTGAATGCGGTTCATCAATCGTGATTTATGTGCAAGGGCGGTGGTTTTAAATTGATTGCATAAATACATACGTTTATTGATGGATGTTTTAGGGATCGAGTTTTCAATTTTGCCTCTGCAATGTTGTCCAATTTTATTAGAGAATTTTTTTCATTTTTCCAGAATCTGAAGAAAAATTCTAGACAAAAATTCTTCTCAAATTGAAAACATTAAAATATACACCTAGGTATGTATTTTTGAATTTAGAATGATTTCCTAAAATATTTTCCAATTTCTAAATCACCTTTTTCCAATTTTTGATTTCTTTTAATGTGAAAAGTTGAAACAGTGTCGAATGTTTTTCTAAATTTAGTCAATCGTTAAAGTTTTTGTTAAAGTTAGAAAATTTTCAAAATTTTTTAAAAGCACAAACTTTTTAAGCTTTGTAAAAAATATTCAACATATTTAAAAAACATCTATCTGAAATTAAGTAATTTTTAAATTTTAATTAATTTTTAAAATTGGGTTACTTTTTAGAAATTTAAAAATTCAGCAAACCTTTGAAATTTGGATTTGTTAAAAATTCATATTATATTTGTAGTTTAATAACAATTGAAATTTTGTACTTTTCACATTTCAATCAATTATCCTGAGAATGGGCCAACTTTGTAAGTTTAAAAATTGTAAAAATAGTAAAAATTCATCAAACTTTTGACGTAATTTTTTTTTAAGTTCAAAATTTGGCCATTTTTAAATTTTAAATTAATTTTTAAAGTTGAATTAATTTT
>FIZV01034564.1:0-12929 GCA_900050545.1 Trionymus perrisii | reverse complement strand
TATGTTTTTAAAAAACCCCCCGGGGGTGAAATTTTAAAAATTTAAAAAAAAAAAAAAAAAAAAAAAAATCCACAGACGCTGCGCCCCCGCTTCAGCTCGATCCACTCACACAAACCATACCAGTTGTGCAGATTATATTGACCTTTCGGAGGTTGGTGACAATGAGAGGCGATGTGAGCAGGACGCGAGCAATATCCAGGATATTGTAAATTCTACGATCGTGCTTCGGATTTTTTCTTCGCATTCCTTCGAGTATACCGAGAAATTAGTAGGTACATTACGACCTGCGTCCGGATCGAATACAAATGTTGTTTCCTCCCTTTAAATAATTATCGCAGACTGGCCAAGATAAAGATACCAATGAAGTATTTACGAGTATACTCGCTCATCGAGTCTATTTATATCTAAATCGATTAATTTTGCATCGTGGAATGCAATCGGTGTTTATTTTTTGCTCGCCGAGCAACGTCATTTCAACGAAAGCGAGAACGTGTTTGTGACCGATTGAACTGGTCAAGAATATCAATATCGTCGACAGAATCGGTCTCTCGCAGGATACGCTCAAGGAAATTTTCCGATACGCGACGACGATCACGCAGATTCTTATCTAGCCTATTCCAATATCACGCTGACGATAAGTAAGCCACCTGGGACAACTAGGAGCAATTTTAAAGAGGATATCCCATAGCTCGAGACTCGAGTTTAATGAAAAAGAGCCAATGAAAGTTGCAATAGGTACCTTTAATTCGTATTATTAGTTTTCGATCCAAATTGAAGGCTCGATTAATTCCAACAAGAATCATCAAGCATTCGCCATAATACAATTTAACCCTCATAAACCGCACATCCTCCTACTCCACAGCGCTCTAATAGTCGTATTGTTTTACATAATCGCTGCGGCATGCGTCGCTGACGCCACCTATTAATTATTTATGAGATTTATTTCGTTTATAATAATTGAAGGCCGCCTGGTACAGTGGTACTGTGTCATTATATGAAAAATTTGGCATGTAAATTTTTTTCTACTTTGCACTGTTACGACTACGTTAAAGTAATTTTTTACTTTTCGTAATTTTTTACTTTTCGTAATTTTTTTTTTTAGGACAACCGTTATACAGTCTATAAAGTGTTTTCCTAAAATGGTAAGTTGCCGGTTGCATATTTGGGATGAACAACCACGTTTTCCTATAAAGTAATGATTGAATGGGTAACATGTGGTGCGAACTGGTTCAGTGTTTGGGTAGTTATGCATTTTGACGCGAGCCATAAGTGTAAACAGGAAATTAGCCGAGATGAAAGGAATTTTTTAGAAAATGATTGAATAGGTATAAAATGACGTAATTGATTCTTTTTCGTATTTTTTCCTCTTGAAGGATCGGTTACAAAAGATAAAAAGTAAGTATTTTAATGAGAAATAATTGAAAAAAAAAAAAATTAAATGTAACAGATTTGGAAATTTCGTCGAGCAAAAATCATTTTGAAAAAATTGGCCACTCAAAACGTAAAATTGTTGACTAGAAAAAAAAATACGGAAAATTGGCATCGAAAAAATTTTTAATCAAAATAATTATGAAAAAAAATTGAAAGTTGCGAAAAATTTTAAAAATTCAAAAAAATTGGCAACTGAAAAATAAATGAAAGTGAAGGAAAATTGAGGATTTTAAAAAATGATAGGAATTTAATTCACAAAAATTAAAGTAAAATTTTAATTTAATTTAGAAGTTTAAAAAAATCGAAAATTTAAATATTTCAAAAATATTTAAATCTAAAATACTTGCTACTTGTCGAAATTGAAAAAAAAAATTAATTCAAAAAGTTTAAAATTCAAAAAAATCCAAATTGAAGAAAATTTTAATTGAATTCAAAACTGGAAAAAAAATCAAAAATCAAAACATTGAAAAAAAAATATAAGAAACATTACAAATAAAAAAACAAATATTGATAATTTAAAAAAAAAGAAGAAAAAAGTGAAATTGGATAAAAAAATGTTTTAATTATTTTGGCATAAAAAAATTTCAATTTTCAGGTGCGTGTAGAAAAAAATTCTGAATTGTTTTTAGTAAAAAAATTTCTAACACTTTTGGAGGAAAAAAAAAATAATTTCCACATTGTTTATACATTTAAAAATCAAGCCACACTCTGGAAAATTATTAGTTTCTAGCTCTGAGCCTCTGATGGGTATTTGTAGGTACCTGGTGAGTGCATACTATAGGTATTAAATTACATATATAAAATTTGATTTTCAGTTGCAAACATCTGGCTAAATGGGAGTTTATTCGTTGACGTAGGTCGAGGATCAAATCCTGTCAATCCACAGACCTGTGTTCTATCTTTCATATACAGCAGCAATTCCATCATAATATTTTGTAGAATTTGGCGACGAAATCGTATCCAGAAATTCTTCGAAAAGATACTACAATATTACGATACACAGCATCCTGAAATTTATACAAACAGCAAAAGAATATTGCTATTCAGTATCGTTTACACGTTTGTTGAAAGTATCTCTGTTTGTCTTGCTGCATTCTTTTTAAGAAGTCGTTTAGATCTTAATTGGGAACTTGCTTACGAAATGATAACTTTTGCAATACCTGTAGCTTATACAATCTCGATGTCCATCAGTCTTGAGAACCAATATTTTATATGTTGTATTATATTAAGCGAGGCTTTTAGTAAATTAAATACTCAATTAGATAATATAATTGGGAAATACAGTCCGATTAATTTTGAAAGTGAATTGAGATTTTTCAAAAAAAAGCGCACACAATTGATGAATACCATGAAATTGTTGAATCACGAATACGGAGTGGATTTGTTTTTATTATCGAATACAATTCTTTTAGTGGCGATGTATGTTTCTAACGATATAATACTAATGATAAATTATTTGGATTTAAAAAACCCGCTTAGAGTATTTAAAACGATTTTTGATTTTTACTCTTTAGGAGGGATGGCTTATCGATTATGTTTGATATGCTATACATCCGAACAGCTCATACTGAAAGTAATTACAATTTTTTGTACTCTGTACTTGGCTAGCAATCTAGGTAGAGGTACCTATGTATCTCTTTTTATTGTTAAAAATTTGTTGTAGATGAAAAACACCGAAAAAATTATACTCAAATATGACATCAATTCGTTGCCAAACAATGCATTTGCAAAAGTAAGCATAGTTACGTGCTTATTTCGATAATTTATTTAGGTAATACCTACGTATTTTGAATAACCGTCTCTTTCGTTCTGTTTTCAGTTGGAAAAATACCTAAAGCAGCTTCACATAACACCAGACGACACCGCTATTTGTGGGTTTTTCCATTTAAATATGGAATTTTCGTTTCAGGTAAGCTCCTAATGAGGATTACGCTTCCACAGTAAAGGTTCCTTCGAGTGTAATCTGCCCACGTTATGAATTGATATCGTGTCTTTTCAGACTTTTGGAACTCTAGCAGCCTTTGTTATCATGTTTGCACAATTGAATTTTTCTGAAAAATGGATACAATAAAAATATGAAAAAAATTTCATTTATACGCGCAAGTTACGGCGATGCATATGTATTATGTAGGACATGGTCATCAACTCATCATAAAACTATACACCAGTATTAAACACAATTAAATCCTCAAAACTCATAAGTATTATACCTTAAATTATCCTCTAAAAAAAAAAAAAAAAATTACATCATTTATAATGGAAATAATAAAAAGAAAATTTGTCTTTACTAACTTTTTTAACGCCGTGTTTTACAAAACTTAAGAGGTGAAAAATAAATGTAAATATTATCCGCGAAAGAAAATGCAAGAATAAATAACAATAAAAATGACACAGAAGTATGAAAAATGAACGATACACCTTACACCTCGGCAAACCTCTGCTCATAAGTTTATGTTATACGAGAACGAAAAAACAATAATTTGTTTGTTTGATAGTCAGCGGTTGCTTGAACAATAGTGGTTTTCTGAAACAGTTAAAATCCGCACGTTCACTGTACTTTGAATTTTTACATATATCATCGCTTGGTTTTCGTATCATTGCTACGTGTTTACTTTATATTTCGGTTGTGAAATTGAACAACCTGTTTCGAATACGTGAAATTTGTCATGATCTCTTGATGCATATGGTATGAGAAATGAGAATTTTCACGTAAAACTATTCCTTTTTTTGGGATAATGGGCGAAGAGTAGATAATGCGTTTATTGTATTCAATTTATATTGCGGGATAATTCTGTATAGGTACCTAGGCATTTTTTTTTTGATTTATGACTGTGGATGTGTGGATGATGTTTGTCCACAAAATCCAACATGGGAACAAAGCGAATTAAATTTAAACAAGTGCGCTCACTACACAAGGCGCAAAGGTCGTGGAGTACCTACTACCTAGCTACCTAACCTACCTAGTTGCATACAATAGCACACTTCCAACCTTCACCCGACTCGTGTATCAAAAAATCTCCTTCCGCGAGAACCAAACTTCTTTCCACACAGCCCATGCGATTGCATTTAGGTGGGCATCTACGACATTATGTTGTGGGTTGCGTTCGGAAATAGGTAGTGCACCACTGTTTAAATATTTAATTAGCCTGGGGTGAAAAGTGTCCGGCCCCGATCTGTTCAGCGGGTTGCCTATGTGTTCACACTTCAAGAGGTGAAACATATTTTGGACATTGATCTTACACGTGCGGAAACCTATCAATCACGTCTTGAAGAAGTAAATTTAAATTTAAAAAAAAATACTAGTTTAAGTGGTGGTACTCATGAAAAGATGAAGAGGAGCAGAAAAGAAAGAGGTTATATACACAAATTTTGCCTACTCGTCAATCAGCATTTTGATGCGGTAACTGTATTTATATATTTATTATTTATTCGCATTATTGTATGTAGTATTCTGTATCGTGCTCTCTTATAATGTAACTTGTAAGTGCGTTAGGTACAAAGGTGTGCTGTTTTTGAGTTTTCTGAATTATTCATGATTTTTTTTACTAATAATTCATCAATTCTTTATAACACTGCATCAAAAAAGTGAATAATTTTGCTTATATTATTATGATGATTATGATGTTGTATTGATACGAAATTACATCGCCGACATCGCCATCGGGCAACAACTTTGGAGCTGAACATGATAGGACAATAGGACAAGCTAGACACAGGAAATGGCAACGATATCACGGGACACATACTCGGGCAAGTTTGATCATGAATGAAACATCGAATAAAATTGAAAATGAAGAATGATTTTTTTTAATAATTATTTTAAAAAATTTAAAATTATTACAGTTTAGCAGCGCACCTAGTGCCAAGTAACTCAACTATGTTTGTTGATAAATATTGATAAGAAAATGATAAAATTTCCCGCCTTTGAATCTGAATATTTTTGATTCCGGAGAATTAGTTAATATATAGTTAATATTTAGTTTATTGACGTTTTTACCTTAATAAAATTGAATTTCAACATAAATCAATGCTGTATGAAGTTATTAACTGTACAAATAATTTGAAAATTTATGTAGGAAACGACCTACGATTTGTTCATACTTTTAATCATGTGTTCAGTGTTCGAAGTTCAGCGGAATTTTAATATTTAATACCGAATTTGAAACGTGTATTCTGCAGATGCTGAAACAATGGTGAATGAACACTGTATTAATAATTTCACTTTCCAGACACCTTAACTTCTAATACTTCTCATAACTTACGCAGCGTCGCAGTCAAGCGCCCAGTCGAGTGCTGAAAAGAAATTCCGATGAGAAGGATGTTCCGTTACCGAACTCGAAGAAAAGGTCGGCAGCGAATGCTTGTATTAGAAAAAATAAAACGATTGATTTATTCGACGATGAAGAAAAAGAAGAAGCTCCAGTTTTCCCATCTTTTCACGTTAGTAGCCCAACTCATCTACTTTGTGAGTTTACTGAAAATCTGAAAATCTTTAATGATGAATTTTCAATGTACAGGAAGAGTTGATTCGATCTATACTCTCCAAACCGTTCAAAGTTCCTATAGCCAATTATAGCGGTAATGTTGGATCTCGAGCACTTGGCATTAAGAGAGATGGTGTTAGAACAGCTCTACACGATCCTACTGCACCAGGTGCTTTGGTTTTGTATACTCCACCACAACTTAGCGCTCATGATTTACTCAAAATTGATAAGTATGTAAAAATTACTTCAGTGTACGTATCAAATGTATTACACACTAAATGTTTTTCCTTCTTACTTGACAGAGAGAAGCAATTGGTTCATGTTGTTGTCGATCCCGTATTATCTAATATTTTAAGACCTCATCAAAGAGAAGTACGAACCATCAGTATAAAAATTACGCATCATGTGAACGAAGCTAATTTCGTTTCATTTTCAGGGAGTACAATTTATGTACGAATGTGTAACGGGTCAAAGAATAGAAAATGCTTATGGTTGCATTATGGCTGATGAAATGGGTCTTGGAAAAACATTACAATGTATCACATTATTATGGACATTGCTACGACAAGG
Source organism: Trionymus perrisii (assembly GCA_900050545.1). Classification (NCBI taxonomy): domain Eukaryota; kingdom Metazoa; phylum Arthropoda; class Insecta; order Hemiptera; family Pseudococcidae; genus Trionymus; species Trionymus perrisii. Next base: position 6,444 of record FIZV01034564.1, on the reverse strand, counting down.
TCCCGAAGCTAAACCCATTGTCGATAAAGTTATCATTGTTTGTCCAAGTTCATTAGTGAGGGTAAGTTATCTAATTTTAACCTAATTCGTAAAACAATGATATACGTACATACACAAATGAATTGAAAATTTTCAGAATTGGTGTAACGAAATAACGAAATGGCTGGGCAATAGAACATCAGCTTTACCAATTGACGGCGGCGGTAGAAATGAAATTACCAATAAATTGAACGGCTTTATTCAAAAAAGATATGGCCGAATAATGCAACCAATTTTGGTGATTTCCTACGAAACTTTCAGGAGTTATGCGGATATTCTTCACAAAGGAGACATCGGTTTAGTCTTATGTGATGAAGTAAGTAGGTATATTTGTGAACAAGAAAAAAGAACGTTCTCTAAATAGATATATTAAAGGGCCATCGTTTGAAAAATTGTGAAAATCAAACGTACCAAGCGCTAAGTGGCTTGCCAACAAAGCGTCGAGTTTTACTCTCCGGAACACCTATTCAGAACGATCTATTGGAGTATTTCAGTCTGGTTCATTTTGTCAATCAAGGCATTTTGGGAACTGCTACGGTAATCATTTTTTAAAAACTTGAAACCAGTTCATGAAAATACTACATGTATTACGTAACTACTTACATTTTTTGTAGGAATTTCGTAAACATTACGAAAATCCTATTTTGAAAGGACAAGACTCTTGTGCAACGGAAGCTGAACGAAAAAAAGCGGGTGAAAGATTAGAACAATTGATCTCATTAGTGAATAAATGTCTGATTCGAAGAACGTCAACTTTACTGTCGCAATATCTTCCACCGAAAACCGAGCAAGTTGTTTGCATAAAAATGTCAGCCCTGCAGACTTCATTATACGAACACTTGATGAAATCTGATGCTGTTCGTAGGACTGTTAAAGGTATCCGTATCAATAATTGTGGTAGTTGAAAAATTAATTTGATTTTATAAAAATGAATTTGTTTGTAAAGGAACGGAAAACAAAGTTTCACTGACGGCGCTTTCTATGATTACATCCTTGAAGAAATTGTGCAATCATCCAGATTTAGTATGGGATAAAATTTCCACCAATTCGGACGGCTTTGATGGAGCAACTAAACTACTTCCTGCTGAATTTGCTAGTTGGCAAAAAAAGTAATACACGTAAATTTTTTAGAACAATTTGAAGAATCTTGTTAAAATTTGAACATTTTCCACAGAAATATTCTAAAAATAGAACTATCGACGAAGCTAATGGTGTTGGATTGCATGTTGGCTGTAATAAAAACAACTACAAATGATAAAATAGTATTGGTTTCCAATTATACGCAGACTTTGGATCTTTTTGAAAGACTCTGTCGATTGCGTAACTACAATCATGTCCGTCTAGATGGTTCAATGACCATTAAAAAAAGAGCCAAAGTGAGTTATTAATTTATTATATCTTTGAATAGTTTTTAGAACACTGAAACTTTTTTTAATTTTAAAAAAAATCTAGGTTGTCGAGTCTTTCAACACATCTCCATCTGAGTTTATCTTCATGTTGAGCTCTAAAGCTGGAGGCTGTGGATTAAATTTAATCGGAGCTAACCGTTTAGTCATGTTTGATCCAGACTGGAATCCAGCTAATGACGACCAAGCTATGGCCAGAGTATGGCGTGATGGTCAAAAGAAACCTTGCTTCGTGTATCGATTTTTAGCGGTAATGTTTTCATCTTCAAAAGTATTAATAGTTAGTTACCATCACGTATAAAAATTACATTGTGATTTCAGACCGGAACCATCGAAGAAAAAATGATGCAACGTCAAGCTCATAAAAAAGCTTTAAGTTCCACAGTCGTCGATTGTGAAGATGATGTCGCTAGGCATTTTAGTTTATCGGAATTGCGATCGTTGTTTCAATTAGAAAACAATACCATCAGTGATACTCATGACAAGTAAGTAGGTACCTACTAATTTCTATTTTTGATTTTTTTTTGTAATGTTTTTGTTTTATAGGATCAAATGTAATCGTTGCGTAAATGGTATACAAACTAAGCCACCACCTCCAGATAGTGATTGCACCAATGATTTATCTTGCTGGCACCATTGTTCTGATAAAAGATGGCTAGTTGATCCTATTTTGAAACAATGCTGGGCTGCCGGCATCTCTTTCGTATTTTATCAACACTCGTACAAATATCACGAAGTAACTTATACTTAATAATCCAAATTTCTTACCTACATATTCTTTTTTTTCTAAAAATGATTAAATTTTACAGAAAACTCAAGCTCTTGAAAAAGAAAATAATAAAGAAAACGAAAACTGCGAGAAGAATGAAGAAGACGAGTAAGAAGTGAACAGTGGCCATGTTTTTATTTTTTGATTTGTCGTAAATGTTGCATTTTTTTTACATTGATAGGTATAATTTTATTTTGATCTTTTTTTTTTATATGAAAGTAAAAAGTTACCGAAATGATTTCTGACCTCGGGTTAAATGATATTCTTCCATAATGTAAGTAAAAATGTAAATATTGTGAATTCTAGATTTAATAATTACGTATTTATAGAATTTTGTATTTCAAATATCCAATATATGTTTTTTTGGACAATTGTTTATTCGAAAAAAATTACAGTAAGTTAGTTAAATTTCAGGAAGTATCTAGGAAATTAGGTGACGAACCAGTTGCATAAAATTGAAATGAAGCTGCAACGATTTTTTTTTTTTCAATTTCTATCTTCATCGATTTTAATGTTTGGTGACGTCTGACGTGCAGTTGATGATAAAAATTAATTTCAAGTCGTTTTGCGAATTTTATTTTTGCTAGAATTCATTGGAGATCTTTGATTTGTGTTAAACTAATTCATGCCTTTATTTTAGCAGTTTCAATACCTTTAGGGTTATTTTGTCATTATTTTGACGCGGAAAAATGAACGGAAGCTTCTTTTACAATTATAATCGCAACGAAAGGAAAAAAATTATAATACATAAAATAATGATCAATCATTTTTCCGTATTAATAAAATATAAAATTAAATTTGAATTCCGAAGCACATTAGTTAAGTGAATTCCTCAACACTAAAATGGTTGCACTGGCGTTCTTCTAGTGCAATCAGATTTCAGCGTGTTTGTGAGAGAAATAATGGGTAGTTGCGTTAGGTTGCGTGGTAAAGGAAAGAACAACTCATTTTTGCTCAGTTTACGAATAAGTAGCGTCGTGATCAATGACACAGTATCATTGCTTAATTAATCGTTAATAATCGAGTGGAGATATTCAGTTTAATATCGATTATGCTTTTTGTTTGAATATTATCATAACGACCCTAATACGAAGATGCTTTCAAGTTCTAACCCCCTTTTAAATTGAAACACGTAGGTAATCGACGGTAATCGAGCATAGTCTCTACGACCAAGTACTGTATTGAACGATCGTATAACGGTGCAAAAGTATATATTTTGGTAAAATATATAGTCAGATATTTCGTATAAGCTCAAGCAGTAAAAAAATTTTAGGATCCAAAGTATATTACAGGTTACAGCCTACAGGTATACAAATTCCCTCAAATTCCATAACAAGGTCATCTCTGCATAGAACACAGAACACGTAAGTGAACGATAATAATTTGGATTCGGATAATTGATTCGTTCGCGACTGAAACAGTTTCGAAACGTTGAAAAAAATAATAAAAATATGGCAAATGGCTAACTTTATTAGCGTAGCATCGTACATAATACGCAAGCGTTCATAATGATTTATTAATTTTATATCGAGTGAATTCGCGCAAATCATGTCCAGAAACTCCTTAATCGCTAATTAAAAGATAACCCGTGTAATCTACCGCACCTTTAAAACCTCGTATATCGCGTATTTATTAGTGATTTAAAATCAATACAACCATTTTCTGCTTCTAAACTCAGCACACAGAAAACGGTAATAATGGCGCCTGAAATAAGCGCTAACGCATTGCCACATAGCAACGATAGTCTTGATAGAAGGTTTAGTAACATTTTAGTAAATAAGTTGGTAACAAAAAAAAAAAAATATATCGAAGCATATTTACGTCGAAACGAATTATCACGTCTTGGTCATCGGCATCTACTTTGCAAGATGCAATTTCCAAATTTAAAATGGCGTTCTGTAAATTATAGAAATTATTCAGAAATATTTTTCATAATTAGCTTACTATTAATGCTTGAAATTTTTTTTTGTTTTCGTTACAAAACGGCGTAAATGTGCTACGATAGTCGATATTATTGCATGTACATACATAAATACATATGTAAATTTTTTTAAAATAGGGCTTGTACAGCGTCACCGTCGTCATACGCGTACTTGATAATTATTATTTCTGATAACGTCGTCATAATTATCGGGGTTTATTTTTCTAATCTCGAGCGTCGAGCGCTGAAAAAATGTGTTATTTAACTTTCCCGATATCCCGATATTAATTTATGCTCATGCCGAATTTTTTCACCCCAATTCAATTACAAAGCAACGAGACGATGAGGGAGAAGGGTTTTCATTGAATTCCATTTCCATTCCGCTTTGACTCCATTCCGGAACCACTAGTGACGTCATCATCCGACCTCGTAATTCTTTCGCTTCGTATTACGTCTTATGTCGTTTATTATTCTGGTATCGGCGACCATATCGTTCTCTATAATGATAGATAAAGTTCGAAGTTACAGCCAATTTTATACCAACTAGCATAAAATATCCTCGTTATAATCATTGAAAAGGGTAAAGTATATTACAAAACACTATACAATCTTAAACAAGACGATCGCAATAGTTAATGTTTAGATTAATTAATTTAGTGTAAAAAAATCTCTAAATTACTCGTAATCTAGCGATATATTTTTTTCATTAATATTCCACGTCAGCTACATAATTAATAATCTCTTTTTTCAAGAAAAAATAATATACCAAATTGAAATTTTTTCTAAAAAAGCGCATGCACCGTGGCATAGAGATTTCGAATTTCGTTCTTTTCGCCTCTATCGGATGAAATACGAACGTTGATTTTGTTGGTCACCTTCAAGTGCATTGGCGTGTGTTTCTCCCGCTGTTCAAACGCCATGTTATTTCTTTGTTCGCATTTTATACTGTACGTATATTTCTCAAAGTACAATTGAAGGTATTGTTTTGTAGCTAAAAATTTCGAAATTTTCGCCAAACAATTTACGAGTACCTACATATAAAAGCTAAATAATGTTTTTCTAATCGATTCGTATTCCATCGTGTCTTGACACGTTTTGAGAACCACTCCATAACAAGTTCCTTTTCAACAAACTGGTTTCTTAATTCTTTCCATTTCCTTTTCGTTAGCTATTGTAATGTACTCACGAGCAAAATGTTAACGTAAATGGAGAAACAAAATTCGTAATTTCATCTTAATCCCAATGTTGAAATTTTCAATCGCAAATTGAGCATATTTTTGTCAACTTGGCGTACAGAAAGACCTTATAAGCAGCGATCATTTTTATACAGGTTTGCCAATTATTAGATAACGGTTTTTAGATATTTTTTTGAAAGTTTTCATTTTTTAAATACCTTTGTAGTGTAACTTTTTAAATCTTCATTATATCAACTGTGATTTTTGCCTAGACGAAGGCCAAGTAAAAATAATAATTGATTTGAGTAGGTACTAGGTAGTAGGTACACACGTTCGTCTGCATTTGACCTTCAGTACATCATGAAGTTTGTTTTCTCGTCGATTAGTTTCTTTATTAGATTGACAATCTAAACTTTATATCGAAGTGCGTAATCGTATCGTAATTCTCTGTACGTATTGTTTATTGATAAGTAATTAAATATGGCATGTTGTTGACGCGATCTCTCGTAAAATGCCCAATCTCGTTGAAGCAATACCGATCGATAATGTAGCGAAAAGGCGAAATGATAATTATGTGAAGGTAATTGTGGGAGAAAAATGCAATATTTTAAACCTACCTACCCTTTCACCTTTGGGATATTTTTACCTATTTATCCGATACAACATCGAGTATACTTACCTACAATGAAAAGTGTGACTTTTTTGATGACTTATACGTAATACGTATTTGTCTGGAAACGACCATAAAATTATTATTCTTGATGAAATACGTCAACGACCTCCTCTAACTGGTTACTTTCACGCTCGAAGAATCATTTATGTACATAATGAACTCATCAGATGAAATTTTTTATGCTGGAATATTTTCGTGGATTAATCTTCTCATTTCTTTCGGGCTTGTACCTGAGAACTGAGTCGAAATTCGTTCGTTTTTCAGGTCTTCTTGTATGTTGAAGTTTGAAATTTCAGTTTCGGTGCAGTTTTAAGGACTGATTTAATTACTTTTTTGGATTTTTCTTTGTTTAGTTGTTTCTTTCTTTTTGAAAGTCTGGCTATTACCGTAGACTCAATTATCCGACCTAATGGGGATGGGGGGGGGAGGTGGATAGGATACCAAAAAAGTCGGATAATCCG
>FIZV01034549.1:0-41017 GCA_900050545.1 Trionymus perrisii | reverse complement strand
GATTTTTTTAAATTTAAAAAAAAAAAAAAAAAATCTTGAAATTTTTTATTTTAAAAAGTGGAAGCATTGAGAATTTACAATGCTAATTGGATTCAAAATGAGTAAAAATCAAAAAAAAAAAAATCAAATTAATTAGGTAGATGTGACCAAAAATTTTAAAAAAATATTCACAAAAAAGTTGAAAAAAATTCTAAAAAAGCTCAAAGCAAAAAGTTTTTTAGGAATTAATAATTTGAAAAAAAAGGATAGGAAAACATTGCAATTGAAAAAAATGAATTAAAAATCGGATAAAATTGAAATAAAAATAAAAAAATAAAAAAATACTATTCACAGTCGAAAAAATTGAAAAATTACAAAAATCAAAGAAAGTTAATAATTGACAGAAATCGAAATTGAAAAGAATTGGAAAAAAATCACAAACGAATAAAAAAATTCTTCTTTCTTGTACATAAAAAAATTAAAAATAATCCACATTTAATTGTTGTTTTCCATTCCCACACTCGATACGATTACGACAAACCATTGAAGAAACCAAATAAAACCGATATTCGTCGGCTTCTCTCCTCTATAATTTTTCTTTTCAGCTACAATTTCAATTTATTACCTTCTTCCTCCCTCCCTCTCACTCTTTCCACGATAAACCTTAAAAAATGTCAATTCAAAAGATCATCGTGGACGAAACAAGCGGGCATTCAGATATACCACAAACGAGACCACATCGCTCGCCCTTATATCGTATTCAAACATTAAATCGCCACGATTATCATACTGCGATATCGATAAATCAGGCCAATTACATCCTCCAAAAGCCCACATTTCCAAGATCCACTCGTCCCAAACGTGAGAAATCATCTATTATTCCGGATCGGGATACGATGTTACAATGTACTCGCACAATGCTCTCGTTAATTTTCTCCATTGGCAAAAAATAACGTCGATTTATCCCCTTAGTCGTTTCTTTTCCTCGCATTCTATGATATATTATAGCAGAAAAGGAGAGCAACAGATCGGCGCTACTGCGTACTTTCACGCACCCTTTCCATAGTACAAAAGGACCCGGAGAAACAGGCAGGGTCGAAGAAGACGCGCCGAATAACCATAACCGGATGTTATTTTTCCACTGATGAGCGCTAAGAAGACAAACACGAAGCGCAGCGGGTACAGAAAAACTTTCACGTTCGATAATCGAGCTATTAATTCGATATTTCCGGCCTTTTTTATACCGTTTTTGTTTTCTCTTTTTATTTTTCAGCCCAGTCCACCACCGTCTCATCGTAATAATATTTCCGTTTTCGTAGAAAAAAATACGTATGCACCAAAAAAAAAGGCCAAGTGTCCTAAGAGATCCCTCTTTACATAACACACAGGATGTTTGAAAGCCAGCGAGGGTGAAGAGATACGAATGAAACGACGTAACAAGCTACACTTTTCACACCTTTCTCGTAATGTATTTGAAAAAATCTTATCAAGATTCTCCAGTAAGAGGAAGGGGTGCAGTTTATGCTCAGGTACATTAGCTTCTCCTGCATCGAAAAATGATCCCTGGCCCAAGCAAAAGGAGCAGACGAGAACAGCTAGACGGTACGAACTAATACAATCATAGTTCAATTACAGGTGTGCATTGTGCAATACACCTATAACGCCCAGAAACCAGGTGAGAGAAGGTGCACAGCATCTGTTACACGACAGACTCATCTCATCTTTGGGATAAATCATAGAACGATATCGTAGCTCGTTGCATATGTTTCCATTTACATCGAATAGTTATAAATCGACTCACACAACCTGATTCGAGAAGCTCCACCTTCTACAGAGACGATTAATGGAGAGATACCAAAGATACAATGAATTACACAGGGTGCTTCTCCAGCAGTTCTGTACAACAATCGGATATCGGATATTCGGATACCTAATTTGATAGATTTCAAACGATTTTGGAATTATCGATAAATCGATCTTCTTGGAATCATTTGTATATTTACATCAATATCACAAATTTGAAACCAATTTTTCTTTTTATCTTTGTAAAAATAAAACCGAAACTGAAAAAAAACTGAAACTGAAACTAAAATCATTTCACTTTTCCATCAATGGGTGTTCTAGTACCCTTGTACTACCAGGGTTGTTGAAAGTAACAACTAAGAAGTCCAAACTTGACAAATCAGATATCAATCAACTCAAAAACTTTCTAAAAATGAAAAATTACACCTCTAGAATCTAGAAAAACTGAAAGGGTTTTAGTTCTAGTTTCAGTTCTTCCATCATCGCTGATTTTTAAAGCTCTACTCGTATAAAGCCTTCATTTTCAAAGATAGGTAAATTTTTCACAACATTTTTATTCCTTTCGAGAACCTACATCTATTCCACGCATTGTCTCAACGAAATTTTGAGGTTTTTGTAAATCTCTGGCCGTTTAAAATTGGGATAAGCACCCACTGAACATGAAGTTTTCTGTAAATGATACACTGTTAACAATGTTACATCCAAATCTCAAGTTACAGCCATCACCGGACACCCCGCATAAAACTAATAACGTAATAACACGATAATAAAAATTGTCAATCTTGCAACTGCATAAAAAAATCATCGTCTATACACTTCGCGAATTTGCTTTCATCTCCGTCGTTCTGCTCGTTTAGACGGTTTTAAATTACAAACGCTGCGCCGCAGCCAGCTTCCAGCACGAATGTTGCGAAGAAAGGGGGCGTTTTTCGCAGTCGCAGCCTTCGCGAAATATGCACGTGTCTCGAGATACGTGTACATTACATTGTATGTGCATTGTACATGATGTAATCAGCCTGTCATGCCAAAATTTCTACACTGCCTGTTGTCTGCTGTCCGACCGGCAATTAGTGGCGTAGTCCGGAATCCGCAGGAACACCCAAAGGCGTAAAGAGAGAAGCATCAGAGGACAAGCTCCCTCTTTGCGTCGCACGTTCGCCACATAGCGCAGGCCTGTGTACGCAGGCATTAATTTCAATTGCATCGAGACGACCTCGTTGCAATCTATAAATACTTATGACGGTGCCAGATACTGTGCAGGGGACCAGGACCGCGAACACTCTGATATAATTTTTTTTTCGACTCGATGTGCCCTACGCTGACGTCTTCATCTAGGCTGTTCTTGTCGAGCTGAACATTGTCTCGAGTCGGGCGCCGCGATGCTTTGAGTGTGTTAGCGGAAGGAGGAGGAGATGCGACGCGATGCAGATAACTTTTAATGACCAGTCCAAGGCGTGGTGCTGAAATATGCAAACATAAAATATCGCTTTTTCATTCACCTTCGCACGAATTTTTCAAACGTAAATCAGTGGTTAAGAAAATGCAGTCGTTTTATTCGAATTATTTATCGATCGGACACTATGATACCAAATAGTTGAATAAATTTTCGAAATTTGGTGAGAGCCAAATTTTTTTTGACCCGTTTGATCGATTTTATTCTATTTTTCTGTTACATTGAAATTTTTGATCTCGATAAAAAAAAAATATATATCATTTTCGATTTCGATGTGATAGATTATTTTTATATTTATTTTGATATAATCGAATTATTTTGCCATTTTGAAAAAAATCGATTAATTTTTTAAGTCTTGATTAAATAGATTATTCATCGATTTCGATAAAATCAAATTGTTTTTTGATTTTAAAAAATAGATTACTTTGCCATTTGGAAAAATTTTGATTCAAAATCGATATTCCGCCATTTAAAAAAAATCCTACGATTTTTTTTCCATTGTGATTATAGAGCAAAATTACCTATCGATTTCGATAAAATCGAATTATTTTTCGATTTTGCAAAAATAGATTATTTTGCCATTTTGAAAAAAATCGGTCGATTTTTTTTACCTTCATTAAATCGAATATTTAACAATTTCGATGAAATCGATAAATTTTTCGATTCTGATAAATCGATTAATATCGGTGCTCGCACGAATTTTAGAGAATCAACACTTTTACCTCGAAACTTGTCGACAGCATCAATAATTAGCAGAAATTTCGCTCTCATTCTCGACTCTTTTTCTCCTTCCAACTAAATTGAAATCTCTACGAAAAATCTATTCGAAAAATTGGATGAAAATTTCCAATGATCAGAACTTCAGAAGTCGATTTCGGTAGAGCCAGCGGAGGAGGGGGAATCCATATCGAAGCCAGAAACCGAGCATAACAATATTATTCCGCGAACCTGCCACACCAGAACTCTCGACAGCATTACTAGCGAAAGTACGACCGAGATTGGGGAAAGAGGGGCCGAGAGGAGAGAAAATTTCACGAAACACTCCGAACCGTGTTCGCGTTTTCATTTTTTTTTTTTTTTTAGTACTTTAGATTCGCGCGCGTTTTTTTTCTTTCATTTCTTTTTCTATCGCGTCCGTGACTTTTATGATCCTTGCAACGTGAACGGCCAAACGAATCAGATTAATTACACGTGTTCGTTCGTTAGTCGACTTGTCGACCAAGATGACGACTTCGACGTACGAAAACACGAGCACAGCTCGAATTAGAAAAATGAAATTCCTTCGATGGACGGTACAATTGAATCAGCCCAATTTAAAGCCACCTTCCATCAACTCAGGCCTCTCTCGATGTAATAATTAATCCGAGAAATGGTTTCTATTCCGCGAAAAGATGCAAAAAAACTCGTTAGAAAAATACCAAGAAATTGAGAAAATTTCAACGACTCGCGATGATACCAGCTCGGTGACAATGTCGACGCTTCGGGGTCACCTCGACCAGTCAATGGGTAAAGGTTACCCCTTCATATCGCTCTTCTTCGCAATTTTTCCTGCAACGAATTCGTATCTTGTTTCAAGACCGAGGTAAAATAAATAAAAAAACACTCGGCGAGCAGTTTTTTGCGCATCATTTGACATTTTTTAATGTCTCTATACGTAGGTCGAGATAAGAATACGTGAAATTTTCTACCTCAAAGAGTGCAAAAAACCTACGCCTGTCTGCCAAAATTTTCATTCCAACGATGCACGTATTAAACGTTAGAAAAAAATAATAAATAAATGAAGATACATACATATTATTTTTTTACTTATTAAAACAATTTTTTTTTGTTTTTCGGTTTTTCAGTTTAAAAAATTTACGGGCTTCAATGACACCGACGACGAATTTCTTGAAGATGTAGTCCTACTCAGTTGGTGTTATTTTTTTCGTTATTTTTATTTGAAAAATATTTTCTCGGTTGCTTTGTTAATAAATACTGATTATTTTCCAAAATGAAAATATTTTCCTTTCTGAGGAAGGGAAGAGGGAGAGAAGAAAGATGAAAATATGTCGAAGGTTGACGATTATTTTTCAGTATCATTTTCAGGTATTGAAAGATGAATAAGACGACGAGACTATTTTCAATACGAATTTAGATTTTTCTCAAAAAAAAAAAGAAAAAAGAAAAAAGTGAATTTATGAAAATTCAAAATTTTGAAAGGTATCATTCCTCTAGCTGACAACATCGTTGAGACAAATAGAAAACCATCTGAGGGAAAATGAATTCTTCGACAAAATACATAATAGGTTAAAAAAAAAACAAGTTTGAAAAATTTTTTAGAAATTAAATTTCAGACATATTTTTTATTATACTTAAATCAAATATTTTCGAATGCAGTTTGATTTTTTTGAATTGTCTAAGAATTGAATTTTGGTCAATTTTTGAAAAAAAAAAAAGGTACCAAAGAGTAAATTTTTTAAAAAAATTGAATTTTTTAGACCTTTTTAAAAATTTAACCAAAAATTGATTTTTTTATCCAATCCATGAAAATATGTTTTTTCCAAATTTATTTGAGCAATTAATTTTGAGTTAAATTTTTCAGAACTGTTTTTTGGGCAATTTTTGAAAAAATGTATTTTTGATAAATTTTTTAAGAAGGGAACTTTGTTGAAATTTCTCAAAAAATCAAGTTCAGTCCAAATGTTCAGAAAATTAATTTTTATACAATATTTTTAAAAGTTATAATTACAATGAAAACTTCTTGAAAAATCGTTTCTTTTTCGAACTGTCAAAAAATTATTGTTTCAATTAAATTCTTAAAAAAATTTTCTGAACTTTTTAGTAGTTAATTTCGAATAAAATTTTTCAAAAATTTATTTTCAGTCAATTTTTTTTTAAATTAATTTTTATTTACTTTTCTTTCAGAATCATCCACACTATTTGATACCTACCTTTTTTCGAAATTTTGCCTCAAAAGATGGAGATTCATTTACAAAAGTATTTTTCTGCATTTCGTTTGAAAAATTTCATTCGTAGACGATGGAAGAAAACCCGTACTCTCAAGAGATACTCCTGATTTACCATGCTAGAATTTTTGTAGTTTATCTTTGTAGGCTATTCCAAAGTTCCTTCATTTCATTCAATCCTTACATCTCAAAAACCAAGTACTCTCTAGTTTTTACTTTTTACCCACATCTCCAACACTTACCTGCTTCAATCCTTTGACCATTCAACAGCACACAAAACGCCGAAACGATTTCTTAGAACCGCGAAAGTCGGTTTTCGGTAACAGGCCACGCATCCGGTCCGGACTCGTACCACTTGTAAGCGAACCAATGGCGCAATAACGATCGCAATTCGACGTACGAAATTAAACTCGCGATTGACGCGTAAAAAAAAACACCTCGCCAGCATTCATTCAAAGTACTCCATATTATACCTACAACGCAGTGAGTCGGAATAGATAATCGTGAGTCGAGTTGAATAAAAAAAAAAAAAAGAAAAACGCAAACGAGGAAGAAACAATCAGAAAACTACACAGTTTCGACAAGACCAAGCACACAAACGCCGCGCAACGAGAGAATTTTACGTAGGTAGGTACTCGACGTACACACATTGGCTGTGGCACGCCAATCGACAATGTAAATATTGAAAAATTTTGTGCATTACACAACCGGCGGGCCAAGCGAAACCGGGCTGCGCGATATAATCGTTAATTAGGCGTACTTGCCGATAAGGAGTCAAGGTCAAAAACTTTCTTACTGATAACATCGATTCTGCCCCCTCTATCTTGAGTTTCAATTCGCATCCAAGGGCGTATCGTAACAAGCTGCATAGTCGTATTCTCGTGTAAAGTGCACGTAAGCAAAATCTTCCAATCCCATGTATCGAGTCGAGCCGACAGTCGAGACGAAAAATGACCTGAAATTGATTTTCAGTTGAGGACATAGGGAGAGTAAATTGCAAAACACGAGAAGTGCCATTTTCAGCTGATTTGGTTGGATCTGGACTTTTTTTTTACAAATTTTTAAAGCCAACAAAGCATAAATGTCGAAGTCAAAGTTGACCAATTTATGGATACTTTTCCGTTCAGAATAAACCGAATGATTAAAAAAGTGGGTTAGATTAGGAAATTATTATGTCAGGTCAATGATCCTTTCAATCTCAAGAATCAGAAAATGAATTTTATTAGTTGAAAAAATGCAAAAAATTCCCCCTCCCCCCAAAAAATCCAGATAAGCTCGACTATCGTACCATCAGCTCCCTTACTCTCCCTTGATCACCCAAGACTTCTCAAATTTCATCGTACAATTAAAAATTCCTACTTTGAACACCTTTTCCTTGCTCACGTTCTACACAAACACAATACAAAACATTCCAATCCAACTTCCAAGTAAACAAGGAGCATTGCCCTTTAAGTTTATAGATTACCATTTGTCGTCTTATAGTTGTTTCGTGTAGTGGTTGTTGTTGTTATTAGTCTTGTTATTGTTATTGTATTCGATGATAAACGGGCTACGTTCACACGCGGCGTGTATCGAGCCTACTTCGATCAAAACACATAAACAGGAACCTGATCTCTCTTCTCCTTTCCGGCGGCAGTAGCACTAGCAATGACGACGACCCTTAATAACACCTTATTTCATATTATGCATTTTCGATGACAGATCAAAACACCACCACGACCTTCTGCACAATCTTCAAGACCCAGTCAAATGTTATTTACCTCAGCTTTACCGAGCTAGATAGTAGATATCCACAACCGAACGTACATCCTTCTCCAAAGAGATTCTGACCAAGATGGGAAGGAAACTGGTCACCGAGATGCGCTCAAAGTACACACGTAACGTAGGAGAAGCATGCGCCCACATCGAACCAGATTTGCGCAACATTTCGAATTCATCGCACACAGAACCGCGCACCCTTCCCTTTGATACGAGTTGGTCATCGCGACGCGCCTCTTCGTAACGGTACTCATCAGGCGCCAACAGTGTAAAAAAGATACTGACAGACGCGAACGAGGCGGTGGCGGAGGTGGCGCTATGCTTTACGTATTCTTATCGCAATACTTTATCAATGACGATTGAATAACAATACGTATTATGGTCGAAGCACCACACCTATGTCTATCAACCTTTTCATCTTCACTGCCCTCCTCCTATCATGTTTATCATCGCACTCTGATCGACCATTTTGACGCCTTTCTAGAGGCAGTTGTGACGTCTGAGGCGTCTCACACTATCATTTTTGGGTAGGCTGGATTTGGCTTGTGAGGCTTCCAAGTGCTGTAACTCCTTCGGTATCGCTGATAGGCTAAATGTGCACTTAAGCTTTTTTGTAGATCTCGATGAGTACTAGAGGAAAGGTTATTTGAAAAATTTTCGTATCTTCAATATTCGATGAGTTATTGTGTTTGGAAACCTTTCCAGAAGTGTGACCCCTTTCGATTTTGAACATACTCGTAAGTAAATATGGGGAAACAATTAAGATATTTTGCAAAAATATCGCATATGGATATGGTTCTTTTTTTTTGTATGG
Source organism: Trionymus perrisii (assembly GCA_900050545.1). NCBI lineage: Eukaryota > Metazoa > Arthropoda > Insecta > Hemiptera > Pseudococcidae > Trionymus > Trionymus perrisii. The sequence goes on along the minus strand of FIZV01034549.1, from coordinate 32,265 downwards.
AACTAGTTTCTAATTTTGAAAATTTTCCAAAACGCACAGCACCTTCAATTTCGCACTTAAGCAAACTATGCGCAATACTCTAGGCACATGCCGACCAGAGCTACATTAAAGGCCGTATACAAATTTCGCCTATCTTTGATTTTTAAAAACTTATTCGATTTTGAAAATTTCCCAAGCGCGTAACTCCTTCAGTTTTACACATCGGCAGAATGTGTTCAGAACATTTTTTATACGCTCATTCCATCCTTTAACATCTAATACCTACTTATCGAGCCATAGCGACTCTTATAACCTCGTTACATTTCGCTTTCAAGCCTACTGACACATGACAATTTATTTTTCATTTTGTAGTTGAGACGGTGATTATTTACACTCTCCGAGGACATAAACGTCTGTGCGTCTATCGCGAAAAATAAATCCTAAGTGGGTCGATGGCTTTTCGTGCATGTTCCCTCGACCCCTCTTCTTTTCAGCGGTTACAACGAACATAATTCAAGTAGAAACCTTGAAAATTTTATTTGGCAAAATATGTACTTAAAATGTTGGAAGTGGACCGGTGCTGGGTGCACGTGCATGCACATTCGACTGGGTGATTTCTTAGCTGAATTGTCGAAAATCTGGATTTTATCGAATTTTTCCAACTGGATGATATATTGCTCGGGTTTGATTTGTAGACTGCACTTAATGTCAGCGTGCTACAGATTTGGTGATTCTGTTCAAGTAGGATACAACCGATGAAAATTTTCCAAGAGCTGAACCGTAATTTTTTTCGTCATTTTCCTTAGTACCTTCGTTCGCAAATCTCTTCACCCCTCGCTCGTCGTGGATCAAAACGATATGTCAAGTGACAAGATACGAGTAGACCGCTGAATAACTCGTATCCTCTTTCCACCTCGACGGAAAAAACGTAGACGTGCTCGACATACCGACACATTATATATAGTCGTCGTTTCAGCGATTAAATTATTGGTAGGCATGTACACGCGGCCACGATGACCTCGGCCTTGGCGTTTCGTCGTACGACTCAGACTCGTGAATTCGCGCCATCGCCGCTGGGGTTCAATATTCTACCAATTTCAGGCGACGATCGTACGCGTCTTTGCGTAAATTGCGTACATATACGAAAGAGACAGGTACATGGGGAGGGGACAGACACACAGAAAGTTCTCCTCGCGTTAGAAAAAAAAATACCGGTTGTGCACGTCGTCAACTCGCTCGTACTGGTCTATTTAATTATTCGCGGCCAGAAGCGCGAAGTGCGACAATAAAACACGACACGAAAGACACAGGAAGTCGTAGGTTGAGTGGATTTGTGAATGGAAATTTTCTCATGGGTAGCATCGAGTTAGTAGAAGCGAGATGTGGATGCTGAGCGTAATGACAGATGCGAGAATGAGGCGAGGCAAAGAGATCGAGATTAGGACGCCTCTCTCTTTAAATAGTATCCGCACATCGAACGCGGATGCTAATAATACACTGGCCAGTACAAGGCGTATCTACGTACGATTATGTTGGCAAATTGTCGTCGTCATTGTCGGTCGTATTTTTAAAAAAAATATCATCTCGCGACTGTATGACGTTAAAAAGCAGATTGTGTAGGTTTTTCCTGCGCGTATGATCGTACAAGGCGTATAATTTAATTCTCGCATTCGCTAATTGAAGAAATAGACAAAAATTGAGGAGTCGAACAATAAGAATTTCTGAAAATTGATGTATATTATATAGAAAATAATAAAACGTGCGAAAATTTTTTGAAAATTTAGAAAGAGAATACGTAAATAGTTATCAAAAATAGACGAATCGGGCAAAACAGAATGAGATAAGAAGATGCTGATTGAAAATTGATGAAGTTATCAAAAAATAACAAAATGAGCAAGTATTGCTTAAAAACGCAAAAACTAATCAATAAAATAAAAAAGGGCGGAAAATTGATAAAATAAGCAAAAATTGACGAGTCAAATTAAAAATAATAAAATAAGCGAAAAATATACGAAAATTAATCAAGTGAACAGAAAACGATGAAAAAATTGATAAAACTATCAACAATTGGTAAATGGCCAAAAATTGATGATTTGATCAAAAAATGATTGAAAATTGATGATCTGATCAAAATTTGACACGTCGAACAAAAAACGATTAAAATTAAAAATTGATTAAATCGTCAAAAATATTGATAAAAATGATCAAAAATTGATGAATAGCAAAAGAAATGATGAAATGAGAAAAAATTGATTGATAATGGTTCTGATCCAAGAATAACAAAATGAACAAATATTATTCAGTAAACTGATCAAAAATTGATAATAATGACAAAAATAATTGATGAAGTGATCGAAAAAAACATAGATGAATTTTGGAAAATTGGTTGAAAATTAATAAAATGAACAAAAAATGATGAGAATTGACGAAATTAGCAAAAATTGATGAATCGAGCCAAATATTATTGAAAATAGATAAAGTAATCTATAAAAAAAATCAATATTTGCCAAACGAATAAATTTTTTTTTTAAAAATATGTTTAAAAAATAACAAAACAAGCAAAAATTGGCAACCGGATCAGAGAAATCAATAAATTGAGAATAAAATTAACAAAACTGATAGAAAATATAATTTAAAAATTTTTAAAAAAGAAAAAGAAAAAAAAACTTGCAAAAATGGACATAAAACCAACAAAAAAATGAAAATAAGGGAATTTCAATGAACAATCTTGAGAAAAAAATATCAATCAATGCATCACATCAAGCCAACCTCTTATGAAAAGCCATAAGGCAAAAAACGTATTGCTTTTTCTGACATTTGACAAAGGAACCACGCGAAACAGAGCACTATACTCACGAGTGAGTACCTACAATATTGAATCAATTTTCAAAACAGACTTCGTTTAAATAATTACTCCAAAATCGAGATCATTGAACTGTAAACTTGATATTGTTTTCAACTGGTTGCCTCGTTCCGTCACTCAACATTAATTTAGTAAACGGTGAATTTGCACACTACTGGAATGAAAACATGTGGTCAGAGTGAATGAAGAGATAAATAAGAAATAATTTGGAAAATGCCACGTGAACCCAAACATAAACCAACTGTGTAAGTCGATCATGTAAGCAAGACCACACTAATACGATCCGTATTCTGCTCTTGACATGGGCAAAGTAAAGAAAAACAGGAGGAAAAGGTTGCTAAAAAAGATACAACTCCTAGGCGAGTTTGAAAACGTGTAAATAAAGGTAAAACAAACAATCCAGATAGGACAAAGTTAACGCAATGACAAAAAAAGTCATAAAAATTTCCTTACTTGGTTTGAGAGAAAAAAAAAAACTTTTATTCTTCTTTTTCTGGAATCTTTTGAAGATGAAATCGATACAATGGCTCACACAGGGAAAAAATTGAACTACAAATAAATTTTCTAAATAAATCATCAATCCAAAAACTCATTCAATGATTTTTTTTTAAATGGGCAAAAATTAGGCAATATCTAGAGAGCGAGTATAAGCTTTACGACAATGAACTTATACGAGAATATAAGCATATAAATACGGCTTTCAAGCCGTCCTCCACATAGCAAGCACTCTGATGGTTCATTAGCCTTTGAAAAAATTGATCGCTTCCTTTCCTTTCCTACTCCCATCCTCTCTCGTTTCTACTTCTTTCAGGGGAGAAAATCTCACTTCCGAACGTCTCACAAAAGAAAAACACGCCGACGTAATTCTTTTCTACGACGCGACTCGAGCTGATACTGCGTCGTTTCACTTGCAATATCGATACTTCAAACGAAATCGTAGCGATAAATATCGATATATAAATTAAAATTCGGCGAGACTTCGACTTTACGACGGCTTATGCGTCGTGGCAAGCGAGAGAGGGCATGCTGCTGTAAAACACTGCTTGCAAAAACACCTCTTGACGTCACGCGTTTGACTATTAGTATATATTGCGGCGACAATGATAACAATAACTATAATGCCACTGCTGTCGGTGTCGTTTTTTTTCTTCTTTTTCAATATCAAAAAAACATATACATTGTATGCACTTACGAATAAACCTAACGCGACGCAAATCGTAGGTACGAGTATATGTAAACAGACGTATTAGTACGTATGGTAGTATGCGTGTAGTTTTATTATCAATAGCGTTAATATAAATTTTATACACGTTTTTTACGCATTCTAATTTTTATATACGCGGTCGGCTCGTCACGGCGAACGCCAATGGCGTGCTGCGAAAATGGCACGCCGCTCGATCCCTCCGCGCCGAGCAGATGTGAAAAATTTGCGCCATTCGTCGATATTTTTTGAACGCGCCGTTTCAATATAATTATAAAATGTAGGTACAAAAATTCGCGACGTAAATAATAGGTACGTAATACGACGCACACTGTTTCGATAATTTCATTCAAGGTGCGAATTCGAATAAAAATCGAGAACCGAGGGAAAAGGGAAAGGACTCATAGAGGTATGAAAAGATCGATTTCTCGTGATTGATTCCACTAATTTTTCAGTCATTTTAAAATTTATTGCAGGTTGGAAATTTTCACAAATTTTTTTTTTTTCGTTTTTTTCCTACAAATTTTTAATTTTATTCTTGATTATACAAGGTCTGATCGAGATATAGCTGGACAAATGCTCTTACTTCGCGACTAATAGAGCTAGCAAATTCATCGAACCAGGAATAGAAAGCCTCATCCCTCTTCTTTCGAAAAGAAATTAAAGTAAAATTGTGTGAAAATTACTTTTTTGACGAAAAATTCAATACTTGCTTTGTAAATGCTTTTAACGAGTAAATTTTTTCAACGTAACGTATCTACCCCCTTCCCCATCTTTTCCACCGAAACTGTCTTTAAAAATAACGATTTCAGCATCAAGATCAAAAGACCAAGTCCTACTACGGAAGAGGGGAGTTAGCATCTCGAAAAACCCCGCAAAGACTTTGAAAAAAATCGAAAATAACCAATACGTACTTACGACTCGAAAATCAACCAGCGATAAGAATTCGGTCTAAAAATATGACACTGCGGCATTATCAGAATATCGACGCAGTTACTTCTACTATACTTAGGTTGGTCTCTCTAAACATTACACGAAACTAGTTTCCTACTATCGAATCACGTACCTGTAACAAAGAGAAAAAGAACACCGATTAAGTTGATTTCTTCATGTGTTAGAAAAGCTCTTAAAAAAACGTATTTGGAATAAACAGTACGAGTAAGACACAAAAGGCGGCGAAACGTTATGGTACCTTAATATGTCACTTGCATGGAGTAGTTAGCAATTTGAGCTCAAAAGTATCTCGAAATAATTAGAGAGAGGAGTACACATGTGCAGACTACACAGAGCTAATCTACTCGCTTATCTGAACTCTGGCCTGAAATAAATCCAAATAACTCGGATTAGACAGTGGAATCTTGCTTCGCACAGAACAATCTTCACACGTTCTCATCATCAATGGAACGGAAAGCTCTTTGCATTCTTTACCAGATAAAGGAGTTCGCGACACTAGATACCGGAATTCCAATCAAGGCACACGTCGGTCTCTGGTCAAAATCGGCACTTCTTCAATAACCCAATTGCTCGATAAGATCCCACTCACACAAATTCTATTCGATACGCAACGAATTCGGTGGAAAAAAAAATCGATTGCGATAACTCGATTTATATACCTACGTATTTCCGATGTTAAAAGGAAGTCGTCAAAGAGAGAGGGAGGGTGTAGATATCGACCACATACTACAAATCACCACAACATTCCATTTTTATCAACGAACGCGACCAAAGCGAGTAGAGTATATCGACCGGAAACCAACTGAAAAAAATGTGATAACTTTTCCGACACTATCCACGTTAGTACTTTGTAATCACAGAGAACTCAGCGATATCTCAACTGGTCGAGACTGGAGCGATGCACATTTCGCGAAATACCACCGCATCGCACATACGTACATTATCAATAGAACTCCAATCTTGGCTGAGGTCTTCTCATGACACAGCATCTCTGACGCGCCGATGGCGCTGACCCTGGCCATCGTGAATATGGGAGAAAGAATCCGCTGCTGGGTTCATTACTCGAGAAGACTGCAGCCTTCTCGACTTGCTGTGGGATCCGCATTTCGTTTCTAGGTCAAGAATTCGCCATCGCCGGCCCATCGTCGAATTCTTCGCACACTTTTGGTCAAGAGGAGCGAGGGGACAAGCTCGTGGCACTGCGATGAAGCACTCTGTGCCGAAAATCACATCCCAGAGGTTGTTGCCTTCTACTTTTTAAATCTTTTGGCGGTGTCTGCGAAGCGCGGATCCATCCAACTGAACCGAATACAGGCGAACTCGTATTGCTTCATTACATCGCATATAAAAATACCGGAGTAGCCGAGAACTAGGGGAATGGTGCGAGGGCTTTCTATGTGCCATAATCGATGCGGAAATTCACTTCGGTACGAATGAAAAACACGTTACATATTTCACAGTCGAGCGTGGAGCGTCCATTTGCCTGGGTGGCGTTACAAGAAAGCTATAGCATTACGAGATCGCGTCAATTGTTATCAAGGTCCGCATATGATGAATTGAAACGGTGACCGTAAAGTAATCCGCGTATGTAGGCTATATCCGCCATGTCGAACTCGTTTTCAAAGCGTAGGTTTACTAATTAATTTTCATTTCGCGTGGTATTAGTTACCAAAAATATATTTCCTCTTCTCTCCTCGCATTGAAATCATCAATGGGATTGCATCAATTTTTTCACAGCACGGTTCTCCATATTTCTTTTTAAGAATGAAAAATGGAAAATTTAGAATCATTTTCAGGCATTTTTTTTTCTTCAAAATAACCATCCCTAATACGAACTTCAATGAAATTGATGAGGAACCAACGTCACATTAACTTCTGCATCTTCTTCGACAGCCCTAATCTGATATGCCGTTATGCCAAACCCTCTAAAGGCCACATTATGTCACAGTAAAATGAACTGGCCCCACTCAAATCCAACACCAAATTGTATGGAATATTCCATTACGACTCGGCAAGTCCGCATATCATTATGTCAGCAGCGTGCTAATCGTTTACTTCAACTTCCCCTTGCCCAAAAAAAAACCACGACAGATCTATCCGCTTACTTCAGGCATATCCACCGCTACAGCCTTGAAAACGGGTCAACGAGCGAGAGCGTCGAATACCATCTGCGGATGACGGCGGGCCCATAGAGTGTAGCACCATTTACCTACGCAGTGTATATACCTTAAACACACAACGATCCTCTATGTACCATAAAAAGACCGAAACAAAGAAGAGAGAAGGGGAAAAATGAAGAGACATCATCGTCGGTGCCAAGACCGAGACATACGCACCGCGTTTTTCGTTGTTAGCTCGAGGGAGCAGGTGCGTAGCTGGCTACGACGAATACATATCTGCACGTTGGGTGGTTCGTCGTCGTCATCATCGTCGACGGTTCAACTACCTATTTTCCCAGCCATCCAGCTTTTTCTACTTCACCATGAAACGAACAAGTTTACGTCGCACCGCGTGTCCTTCATCAACCAGGCACCTCTCTCGCAAACAACGCGCTTCTCAGCAACGTGAAGAAGAGGATGCCATAGCCATAGACACGCGACCATGCGGGCGTCTACACAAATTATCTGGTATCTCGATGAACGTTTCTTTATCGTCGGTAGCGTGTGCTTCCAGAGTAATTGAGATCAAAAAAAGAGAACAGAACAACGGTCTGGTGGTAGACTAATGTCCAGGTGAAGTCTGATGGAGTTGGACTGCGCCATCAGGTGGTCAACCTGCCGTAATGTAATGCATCATTTGCGTCTGGAACTCGAATGTTGGCTCGTCTAGATCTGACATGATAATACACGGGCTTTAGAGTGATTCAAAGTGGTAGAAGAATCGTCTCGCAGAAGATTAACATAGCGAAGTTCTATGACTTCTGTGTTCATCCTGGAACTGATCCATCATCTCCTCCACCATCTATTTTTGTACTTTATCAATAGACATTAATTCGTCGGACATTTTCACCGATTGGTTCTCTTTCGAACCGCATTATTTTGGAAAATCACGATCCCAGCCACTTCCGTTTCGGTTGGCTTGATTCTATTATCCAGCAGAAGCATTTTAACTCCTCTTTGACGAGTTTTTTCATTTCACTCTAGCTGATTAGCACGTCCGCCACAAAACGCCCGAAATCAGTACTTTTTTCAATAACCCGGTAGTTGCAGCACGTAACTACTTACGAGTGCATTGCTTAGCCATTCAACGGTGCAGAGAAAAAAGCCTCGGTCGAATTAAGTGAAAGGCTCGCAGAGAAAGGGACTGAGGGGGTAATCGTTCAACGTGCTCTCGTCGGCTATCCTTATCATCCCGATAGTTGATTTCCATTACATTGCGGGAGAGGGAAAAAAGCAGCAGCCAAGAATAAGTAATCAATGCGGAGATTAATTCGACAGTATTTTTATATTACACGCTCGAACGCGTTTGCTGTCGCTTCTTTACAGTTTACAGGCGTTGAGCGAACTACTGAACGGGGTACAAGTACCACCTTATGAATAAAAGAGTTTTACCTTCATGTACGTAGGTGTTTGAACTCTTTATACCGCTACACTCCGCCACCATCTGCGTTTGTTAATATCCTGGCACCTGGCAACACTTCAGATGAGGCGGTGGTGCAGAGGCGACAATTCTACTGTATTTTGGAGCAGACATGACATCGTGACAAGTTCATTCACCATTCTCCAAAACTTTACAGCCATCTGACGGCATTGTAGTCTTAGCGAGAAGGTACGGGAGGATGCTGACGATAAAGTCTCGGATGCCATCTATCACATCTGCGCTTATTTCTTCGGTAATACTCGTAAGTAGCGATAGAGGTGGCAGAGCATTTATTATTGGTAAGAAAATGCTTTTTTATAGACCCTCGGAGCATTTGGAACATTATTAGCACAGAGCCAGTGCTGTTTTATTGGTATGAGTGCTCAGGACATTCCAAGTATTTATTGGAACAGAGCAAAAATGCACAGGAGTATAATTTCCTTCATTTCTTATACTTTGATGTGCTTTAGAATTGTGAAATTTTTTTAAAATTTGAAAAAAATGGACTTATCTCGAATTAGAGATTAAAATTAAAATGCAATCAAAGATGAATAATTAATGTTGTATCTTTTTTTTTTTTTGGCTCACATGGCTATGTGTGCGCACCTATCTTACAATAAATTATTATGCTTTACCCCACACTTGGGATCACCGTCTTCACCACTCAACTCTCAACTGCAAATAAAAATATTAATTTATTGTATACCAGTTACAAAAAGTTGATTCAACATTTCAAATTAACAAAGCTGAAGAAATGTTTGGCATTCATCACTAAACTTGAGGATATTCAAGACAAAATCAACTGGGCTCTTGGCATATTGAAACACATTGCTCTAGCCTTGTCAGTTTTTTCCTTGTCTTCGATCTTCGGGTTTATACAAGTGAGGATTTTAATTCCCAACATGTAAAATTCGAAGATCGAAGGCAAGGGAAAAACTGGCAAAGCTAGAGCAATTTGTTGCAATATGCTAAGAGCCCAGCAAAATGTTTGAGCACTTCTAAATGAGCACTTGCTCGTCTACTTCACCCGCAGCTGGCTCATGGTAATACCCCAAGTGGGAAAGTCTTTCGCCAGCTACCCCTCTTTCGTTTCACTTCTGTACTCTCGCCAGCGCCTTACGAATAAGTTGTACTTGCACATCGCATAGGAATAAACGTAAGTACACCAATATCGTCATCATTCGCGCTAATTATGGCGAAATAGGCGCTACGCATAACGACCATCAGATACCGAGCCTCCCACACCGTTCATTCCGAATGCAGCTTTTGCGACGACGTCGGCTGTGGTTCGCAAATAATTGCCGAAAGTGCCGCGAACGACGACTCCATAATCGTGCGTGGACCTTGGCTTTAACAAGCACACGCACACATAGTAGCTCAACAACAGAGGCACTATCAAGGTGCTCCAGTAAGGTATCAATTTGTGTACATGGCTAGCTCGGTGGCTTTCGTTACACGTACTCGTATCCATATCGTAATATAATTCGACTCGATTCTGCGTCGCTAATGAACACCTGATTATTGCAACTACTCAGTATGTAGTTAACAGTTATGTGCCCGCACAAGCATTCGAATTGGCGCAAAATTGACCATTTAGGTATGTAACTGTTGTGACGTAATTCTCCGGATTTAATTACCCATAAATTGTGAAAAATTCCCGACATTTATGGCGAATTAGGCTCGACACTACCGGTGAAATAATTTATCGAGAATGTAGGTTTTTCATTTATTTGTTGCTTAATGTATCTAGAATAATTTCGCGGATACAGATTTAGACGACATGGCATTTGAACTCGTTTTGTTTTGTTTTTTTTGCAATCAATTGTTCGAGTTATTGAGATCATAGGAAGAATTTCTCATTTTCAATGCCGAATAACAGCCTTCACAAGCGTAACTGGATGATGTCGTTTTTCCCCTTCGTAGTACTTGCCCTAGACCACCAGATGGCATCACCATCTGAAAAATCGCCATTTTGCACTCAAGTCACTTTGCAGGTGCGATCTTCAATTCTAAAAGATTTGCTAATTTTTTGACATTTGAAATTTTTAAAAACAGTTTTTTAAAATTAAAAAATTTGTTTTTTAATGTGCAATTTTTCAATATTCAAGTATATACCTAGTTACTTACGTATTATGCAAAACTGGAGAAAAATAAGTGCTCTAATCGAAATTTTTGTAATAACTAAAAGTATTCCAAAAATCTCTATCTAAAACTTTTGTTTGAAAATTTTTTCAATTGGAGCCCTAGGTATAGAGATAGAGCGGACATTTGAAAAGAGGATGGACTCTATGAAAAAAATACAACCTCTGCTCATGTACGCCCTAAATTACGAATCAATCATGAAATCACTTTAAACCTTTGAATCGCATCGACGACTTTTTTCCCTCCACTTGGGTTTCATACGAATGTACAACATGCAATCGACTTTATCACTTACGTAACTCACAAACAACCAGCTGTGGAAGGGCCGCCCGATCTCTCGCCATTTACTGGTCTTCTTATGTTTCACAGCCCTAGAAAACAATGCACTTGCCATCGCTTGCCTTCGCCATACCATGCCAAGGATATACATTACCTCAAGAGTCCACTTTCCATCATCACCTACATAACACGTTATCTACCAGTACTTATAAAGAGGCACTCCTACTATGCTCGCACATACGCAAAGCACACATTACAGAACTTGTTCGACAACCGATCCGATACCTCATAAATACTCGTACCTCGGCTGCGGAGTTACGAGTAATCTGTATCGTCTTGAAAAGTGGGTAAAACCTTACTCCGCTCTGCGTATCGCACCTCGTTACGCAATCTATAGCTCTCTTCGAGAAAGCTACACGACGACGTTCGCTTTCTCTTTATTAAAAGCCGAGAAGAGACCGAGGAGGAAGGAAGATAGAGCGTTAAAATAAAAACGAAAACAAAAGTAACGTCGAGTCGCGCAATATCCGAAAATCAATCGATCGATCATCTTATCGATACGTTCTGGAAACACTAAAACGACCAGAGGGGAAAATTGAAGCGAAATGTCGACATCTCCATCTATCTTCGGTTTCATTCGTACATTCGTCGAGCACTTAACGTGACACGAACGTAATATTGCGCCTTTTTACGTATATGGGTCTTTTGCTCTCCTCTTCTGCCTCCGTCTCGTAGTAATTTTCCATCATTCTGGTCGTCGCCGCGTCGTCGTAAATAATTTTTCATTCGTATTTTCCTTCTCGAATGGGCACAGTATGTAGTACGACGTACTATAAGAGACTCGTGACCCATCTTTTTCCCTTGCACACTTGCCAGGCTTGTAATGGCGCTGCGCCTTGTACTTATATATCTTCCATTTATGTACATACACGAATCCGGAGTGAGAAGCGAGGAAGAGTCATCGCGCACTCCAGATTATTATTAATCGACGCCGACGTCAACATCGTCATCGTAACGTACTTTTTTACTACCTAGCGTACTACGATAATATTCACGTAACCGTTCCGCCGCCTCCTCCAGCTTCCCCTCAGCCGCTGGCATCACTCGGTGTGTTATAAAACTGGCGCAAAAATATAGGTCATGCGGTCTGCGCAATAAGCAACGTTTCTAAGTAAGAATCGGACAAGGTACGCGAATTTCGATTACGTTGTGTTGTTTTTCAATTGGCGGCACCGTAACGAAGGCGAAGGCAAAAACTCGGTCATTGTGGAAGGCGAAGGAGAACAGAATGGAAGAGAAAAAATGTATCAATATACGTAAGCTCATAGACAGAGAGTACGGAGGTTTATCCGATACATATTGGAATTTTTACTCGTTTCATTGTCCTTGTCGTCGTATTCTCTCATAACCGCATTTCTATATAACAAGTCTTATTATCGCAGTCTTCTTTTCACTTTCTTTTCGAATCGACACTTCGTTTCTGTCTTCTGACGACCGGACGTCTTCGTCATCGTCATCGATTCCAGCTCGTTCAAAGACGTAATTGTGAAAAAGCGCGTATCACACGTAGGACACACGTAATTCGCAGCAACCATTTTGGTAATGAAATGAAAAAACACTCAGCTTTGTGCAGAAATTTCAATTGGGAGTAACCTTAACATTTCGCGGTCGCGTAGTCCAACCCACACAGACGGTAGCTTTCATACCAAGGTCGTCTCGAAAGCTTTTTCTACCTCTAAAATTTTCGTCAGTGAATCCACGTAAAAATGAGGAAAATTTGCCGATTCCATGATTTAAAAAAGGGATGCGAATCGTTTCTCTCTCGGTTTTTTGCCAGCATGTTTGGTGCATTAATAAAATTTATGAAATTAAATTGGGGATATTAGGTCAAGTACGAGAAGCAACAAAAGGAAAGCGTCTTCAATATCTTTTCGGTCCCCTTTACCCTGTTACCACCCGTCGTGGCAGATTTTGAATAAGAAAAAAAAATGCTCTAAAAACAGATATGATTTTTCCAATTTTTTTTTAAAGAACAGCGGGTTAATTTCATCGAGAAGTTTTATTATTTTTTTTTTTTAATGAAAAACTCAGCTTTAGCTCCAATTTTCTTTTCAAACTGAAATTGGCCGTTTTCATATTTACTTTCTTTTCAAATGGTTTAAATTTTTAGTAAGCCTTCGATTCAAATAACAATTTTCTGAAATTTCAATTCTTAAAAATTGTCAATCAAGTTGCAATTTTTATTATTATTATTATTATTATTTAATCTTGAGTAGCCATAAACTTCATTAGATTTTTTTTTCAATATTTTTATTCCATTAAATTGTTTAGTGATTTTCAATTTAAATATAGTTTACTGCATTTTTCTATTTTTGAAAACCATCATTTTTTCAATTTCGATTGTATTTCTTTTTGTTGCAATTTTTCGTATTTTCATATTTACTTTTTGATTTTTTTTTCTAAATTTCCAAATCTTATTTCCTTTTTTTAAAGGTTTCCATTTGTATTTATTTCGTTCAACTTTAATTTTTTCAATTTTTTTTCAATTTTCAGTAACAAGGATGAATTTATTTCAACATTTAAAATTTCATTTCTTAGTCGTTTTTCATTCTCAAAAATTATCGATTTTTAATTTTTTTTTCGATTTCAACTTTTTTTTTTGCAATTTTTCTTATTTGTGAACTTCATTTAAATTATCATTTCATTTCAACTTTCAGTCATTTAACATTTGTTAATTTTTTTGCAATTTGCATACATTAATAAATAAAATTTTTTCAATTCAACTTTACGCCGAAAATATGGAACAATTCGACGAAATATACCCCGCCCCTTACCAAGCACAAAAATTCTGTCATAAAAAAAAAAATCAAGGCTACCATTCTACGTGAAAAAATCGAAACCACTCCTTTCGGCGAATTCGGCTGCTGAAAGTAGGCAAAAGAAGGCGGGTAATTTAACCAGGAAGTAAAACAGCACAACGAGCACATCGATTCTCAAAAATTAGAGCAACGCAACGCCTCCCTTCTCCTTCCCTCCATATCAAGGCAGCGCCAAACTCACACCCTATTCGTTTCTTCGGTTGCCCAAATATAGAGCGGTAGAGTTGCAGGAAGGGAGGATGAAGAGGAGCGCGCATATATCCAGTATGGTATTCTTCGTACACCCTAGAATGTCAACATCGTATCTACGTGCACATAGGCTTTTGACGCATATCGGGAATACAGTGTAGTTCGGCCAGTCTCGCAGCCCTCTTTGTACACTCAGGTATACATAATATTGGTTTAAAGAAAATCCAAGCCCATATCCACGAAACACTGGGTCCGATGCGACTTTCAGACGTTGTACGGTGCGTCGCGCCGAATATCTAGGTCATTAGGTTACATACACGCCCCCCCATGAACCGCGCCGGGCGAATTCGGGTACGGCATTACTTCATCGCTGAGCCTCATATCGACTCGCGACTTTTCGATCCAGGTTAAAAGCCTGGTTTGCTAAAATATATTTCGTATAGACCGCTTGTTATCTTCTAACACGCGATAGTGGGCTCTTTTTTTACTCTAAAAACGCCTATTGTAGCGGGGTAGGGGAAATCGCTAGACTTGCGGTGTCCATAGCCCGAACAACAAACGTAGTACCTTCGAGTACCGTCTTATTACGTAGGTACGACTGATTGCAGTAAATTTCCAACTGCCACATGCGGTATCCTGCTTCTGTTATCGCTTATCAACGCGACCAAGACATGAAAAAAATAAATGAAAACGCCACAGACGTCAATCAAGCAGAATAACATGAGTGAGGGGACTCAGTGTGCAAATAGGTCATCGCCGGGCAGGACTGCCACCGCGCGCTAACTTGACCACATTCCAGCACATCGGAATCGCCACGACTGATAAACGAATACGCGTAGGAAATTCCTTTCGCTACCATTTGCTGGCTGCAGTTGTTGAATTATCAGTTACTCGGACTAGGAACTCTTCTCGGTATTCTATGGAGCTTTTGAAAGACTCAATTTCTTGTTTCCTCCGAAAAAAGAAAGGCGTGGAGCACTTTCGTGCCTTCATTTGAGCCTGTGAAGGTTCCAAGCCTCCTCAAACGCTCAGAGGCTTCTAATGAGCCTTAAATGTGGTTAAAGATGCTTCCAATGATCACATCTAATTCTCTTGAAGAACAAAAAGTTTCTTCAGTATTCTGAAGCTCCTGTGAGCCTTAATTTCCTGGTTCCAAGCTCCTAATGCTGCTATTCCTCAAAAGAGATGAGGAATAACTTGCTGTTCGACATTTTCTTCTGATCCTGTGAAGGCTCCAAATGTCACCTTATCATTTGATAGATGAATACGGAAGATCGTTTCTACAAATTCCTCAACCTCTCAGGAGATTCCAATTGGCTAGATATCTGGCTCTCTTCCAACATTAACATCGAATTTTCTAGAAGGACAGAAAGCTTTTTCGGTATTTCAAAGCTCTAGAAAGCCTCAATTTCTGCTTCCAAGCTCTTAATACTGCTATCCCTGAATACAGTAAGGAATGGAGCACTTGAACGCATTCTTTTGAGCTTGTAAAGAGCGTAAAGACTGCAAATGCCACTCAAGCAATTAAAAGCATGCATTCGACTTCACTACTTCCACAACTTTCTCAAGCGCTCAGAAGCTTCCAATTAGCTCGAAATCTGGCTCCAAATATTCCCAACATCTACATCTTTCTAGAATACCAAGAGATCCTTCGATATTTGAAGCTCTTAAGAGCATCAATTTCTTGCTCACAAGCCCCTAATCCTGTCATTCTTTGAAAGAGGAACTAAATGAATCAATTTAAAATCTCCTTGAGCCTCTGAAGTCTCCAAATGTCATTTGTTCCTTTGATATGGAAACGAGGAACACTTACCAACTCGATTTCATCATTTTTCATAGTTTCCTTCCTCAATGTTTCAAGCCATCTCAGCAGCTTCCAATAAGCCTTAATACCAGATATTTAGATCAAAAATCTCTTGATGCCGCGCCGATTGAATTCTCTGAATGAGAAAACCGCACGCTGCATCCAATGCAGCCGTCGCTGCCTCTACATTCGCCATGTTCCATCATCAATGAACGTTATAGAAAGCTGAAACCGCTTACTTTTAACTCTCTCTTTCTCTGTTTAGGCGGCGGCGATGCCGCTGTTTGTTTACGTTTTCGACGTGTCTACGTGTGTGTGGCCCGATGGAGACAGCAGCGACAATGGCGACGGCTGCCAGCGCCATCGTCACGCAGCCTTCATAACCGCGTAATCTAGGTCATTAGGTGTTTACAATGGCGTAATTTGTTATGAACGACGACTGCGACACGACGGTATTTTCCGCACACTCCACTTCCCCCGTCGTCATGATAACCTTCTTCTGGCTGATGATGCCGCGTCGCGGCGCTTACGCGACTCTTTGACCCCCCTCCCCCACCCCCACCCATTTCAAAACTGTGTATAGTTCATCATACATTAAATCAACTGTTCTCCTTATTTCTTCTACGCATAAATCGACAACGCAGATACAAAATTTCAAGGTAAGGGTATCGAACATGGAGAGGTATTTCTTCGAAGAAAATACTTCCACTAATGTGACAGTCTCGACTCGGATACTTCACTTGGAGGATTGCAAATTCCACCCCCTTATATATTTCCTCTCTTCATCGAACTGAACACTTCCTTATTGGTATTCTTCATGGCTATGATTTTCTAGATCATTTTTTTATACTGTTCTTTTTGTTGACACGGCATAGGGGAAAACTCATCCATCAATCAATTCCTATTTTCAAGACTGTAATAATATCCAAACCCGTGACGTCATCATTGAAAATCCGACCAACGTAGCGTCACAAACACGTCCTTAAGGAGCTCGCAGGTCGACGAAGAGTACTACTGAGGCCACGTTTGCTATTCGGCATGCCCGGAAACGTACTGTGTGCCTGTGTGGCGCTGGCGATGCGTAAAATTCGCCAAAAAATGTGACCTTATATAGGCTAGTGAAATTCACCACACAAGGTAACGCAGTGTCTAGCACGTCGGCTAGTTTTTTTCTAAAGGTGCCAAATTATATCTAAGAATTTCTACGTTCGATTTGTTTATAAAAACAAACAAAACAAACAAAAATTACGTATATAGCGGAAGATACCCCCTCTACTTTTTTTGTAGTACACATACGTTGCGTGTATACGAATGAGTATGGTACATAACGACGCCGATTTTCCTTCAAACGAGTAATTTGGCCTTGAGGTGTATTCTTAAATTGGCTATTTTTATAGAAAAATATCACTGTGCACTATCACTGTCAAATGTCCTACCCCCATTTCCTCTTTCTCCCAATGTATTGTGATAAAAAAGTGTTCACGTCGGGTAAAAATATACACGGACTAAAATTAAGTCATAATTTTATATTGGGAAACAACATTACTTTTTAGTCATCTCTGTCTGTGTCTATTGATCTCCTCTACCCTAACGAGTTTCACCTGATACCACCTAAAATTTAGTATACTCTTTTTTGGCACGACGGATATGGAACGACACTGTTTTCTATGGCTATTTATATATAAACACGAATTATTATTTCACCTAGGTCAGGCATACATGTATGTTACCTTGGACGATTCATTGTTTACGCAACATTACGAGCGCAAGAGGCGACACAGATGCAACAATCGGACTGTCCATCGATGTAATAAACAATAAAATGTGATATGTGTTGAGATCGAGGGGAGGGTACGAGGAGGGATTGGGTTTTTTATTGCATATTGAATCGAAGGTGGCGATTTTTTTTAGAAACAATTTTACAAATTCCAAAAAAAACAACTTAAATCGGCTCGATTTTTGACCGAATGGCTCGTTTAGGTGTTCAAATCATTCACAAGGACGTGGACCTTTCACTATCAATTTTAGGTGAAGTTCATACGGAAGCTTTTTGTTATGTTCAATTTTTGTCCATCTCATCTTTCAAAGGTACTAGAACCTTGAATATTGAGAATAGGCAGAATTTGTACATAACCTTTTTTATTCCCCCCATTGAGTACAACAAAAAAATTATTTATTCAATTTTTACCCTGCTCATGTTTTAGAGGAACCACAGCCTTGAATATTTAGATTAGGCAAAATGTGTACATGGCCTATTTTATTCGTCTGATTGAGTACTACAAAAAAGCTCAATAGTCCATTTTCGTCTATCTGGCATATTCCACCCACCACAAATTATTAAACGTTACTAACTCTTTCAATATCGACTCTATGCTAAATTTGTGAATAACTTTTTTTATCCGTTAGACTGGGATCTACAAAAAAAGGTTCTATACAATTTTCATCTACAGCACATACTTAGCCACTAGCGCTGCAAATACGCCCGGATGTACTAAAATTCGCACAAAAACCTCGATCAGCCAGTCCGTAGTTTTCGTAGCAGCGTAAAACCCTCGACATAAACTCATTCACTGTGGTATCACAAACCTTCGTAACGAATAATCTGCCCGCAGCAGCAAAGTCTACCCAAACCAATCAACCGGATACCGACATCGTAGCCGAATTGGAATCCACCTTTTCGATTCTTTTATGCATGTGGAATCTACAGGAGACAACGGAACGTTTTATACCTGCTGCTCTGGTACGCGTATATTCACAATCGTACATGCAATGCAACTCTGCGCTTATATTTTATAGAAAAGAAAACGCGGCATTAACAACGATGACGTAACAGACTGACGCTGGCCGAAGCGTTATTACACCAGATAGGCGGGGTAGGGGGTAGGAAATTTGCGAAATATCAACGCAAGGTTACTTGTAGTTATAACACAACATTGCGCCGCTATTAAAATACATGGTACGATCCGGACGTCGATTTTGTTTATTATTTAACGCTAACGCCACCTCCGCTGTCCATGAGACTGTGTGCTCGACGCTATTTCGGTCTGAATCATCATGCCACAACAATCAACTGCAATTTTCGACGAGTCAACGGTGTACTCGGTTTCATTTCTGAAATTTCCTCAAATCCACATTTGGAGAAGAGATGGCCAAACCATTCTGGCACCAGCAACATTGTAGTCGCCATATAAGTCAGGCCTGGTATGGCGAATTGCGACGTAATGCGGCGCCCGTCACCTTCACCGCAGCGATGGCAGCGCGTCTGCCGATCTGACACAGGCGTCGTCCCAAGTATGTAGGTCAATAGACGTACGCACCGTACCTACAACCATCTGCGGTACACACGTACGTACCGACTTGTGTACCATTCCCTCTTCAGATCTTTCCCTGCTCCGCCTGAGACCAAAGCTGGAAACGTGTAATAATACCATATCCGATATACAGGTCGTTATGGTTCGGTTTCTTTTCATCTGTGGTGGGTTTTTTCTTTCGTTGGCCAAAAATTTTACATATGTACTTAGGGCTGTCGTTTGGATGCCAATAAGTAGGTCGCGATGATCTATACATAGTCGTAAATGTGCACGATACAGCCACCTTCATCGTGCCTCGTTTCTCTCTCGTTCTTCGATTATTTTCATTACTGAAGATTATGCAATAAATCAACACCTCGGCGGTGCTCTGCTTCGTTCCGAGCACATACCAGAGACCATTTCAAAGCAGATCTCCTAAAGTGTTCCAAAAATATTTACGATGAAAAAAAAACACACTTGGCTCGCGTGTGACAACAATACCTTTAGTAATTTCAATTGTACACGAAGAAGACTACAAAATTTCCTAAGAAACCATCGATTCTCGATTCTCTGTTGATTTTCGTCGAAATAACAACTCTTCTCGCCTGCTGCCACACAATACGTCGTCCGCAGTGTAGCACCAGCCGCAGCAGATGATACACTTTCGAAGAATACCTACAACGGGTACCTTTATGAAAAGACCGAAACGAAGAAAGGACACCACCAAAAATAGGAGAAGTGGAAGAAAAAAAAATGTTCGAACAATGAATAATGTACACAACAATACCATTGAAACCAGGCATCGACATCTAAGAATGGTCTCAGGCTAAGGCAGAGGGGAAAGGTCTCTCTCTTTTATACCTACAATAGAAAATAATCGACCTTTTCTTTTTCCTTCTTTTCTGTAATCTTCGCCACGATACGCGTTATCACACGAAAGGTGCGGTTGCCAGCAGGCTGTCGAGCTCAAAAACTGCATCACCCCTCTGTATCGTCAGTTTACCTGCTCAAGCAACACCCTCAAAAAATTTCATTCCGTGGATCTCTTTAGATTCTTAGTGATCTCGTTAGATTCTTGGTGTCGTGGTATTTTTCAACCTAGAATGCAATTTTCCTTCAGCTCTGCGCTAATGTTACTTAATTCGTTCTACCGCATAGTCGTAAAATTACCACACAGCGAGCCACAATGGAGAAGTTGGATAATGGGTGTACGAGGGTAAGACCATGATCGTCCGGTGAAAATGAGATTACTTGGAAAACAATTCGTCTCATCTAAAAGGTTGGTATCGCATAGACAAGTTTGCAGGAGAATGGTACGCAGCAGAGATGGTGTAAAATTGACAAACTTAATGCATTCCGATACGGCGAAGAAGGCCGTAGAGGTGGCTATAACGGTCTTGGTAGTATCGTCATTCGCATTAATTATTCATCTCCTCACTCACTGATACGGATTTCGCTCTTCTTCAATCATCACCACAACTACCAAGACACTCCAAAGCTCGATTCTTTTTAATTTAAACACGCTTCGTCGGCATACGAGTACGTAGCTGCAGGAGAGACCACGAGCACACCGCGATACATAGATATGCAGTGCACACTTATCCCAGTTGGATAAATACGACCCCCTCATACGGTATATTGCACCGCCACAACTCGGAAATGCAATTGCAGCTGCGCGCGCGCGCCACCGATGCAATTACACCACCTCTTGCTCTATCGGGTTCGAAGATGGCAGGTGAAAAACATCGTAAAATGAGTTTATAGATAATACATTGCACCGCGCTGCTTCAGGGCGGACGGAGACCAAGGGATACGTACTCCTCGATGCAACGTAGCGCGTGCCCGTTTACCAGCTGTCGCGTCTTGTATGGAAAGATTCTGATCTTCATTCTTATAGCCTGCTTCTTACTCTTTTATTCGAAATAATAATAATAGTGCAGGCTGCGGTACGTCCTAGATTACCTCATCTTAGATAGGTATAGGTAAAGGTAAGCGCCAGATAAAGTCGTCTCCAAATACGCGAAGGACCTTTTTCTTTTCGTCGTTTGACTCCTCGTGGGGTGACGCAAGCACCTGGCACATGCCCACGTCTGGCCAGACGCAGACGTCTTCGTCGCCCTGCTACAACCGAAACTCGATTCAGAATCATTTTTCTCGATGTTTTGGTATTCTCTGATGTTTGTTACAACGTTTTTGATTGAGTTCTAACCGGGTGAAGTTTTCGTAGTATATCTAAAAGTTTCGTCCATCAACGGGGAAAATTTTGTTCAAGCTGCATACTTAATGACGTCATAAACATTCAAAAATTTGTAGCCTTTCAAAATGGAATTTAAGCAAAATTTTCATACAACCTTTTGTGTAGTATAACGCTTGGAATATGAGAAAGTTTTGTACAAATTATGCCTAGAATCGAAATTGAAGGTTTAGATGGGTTTGAAATTTAATGGTGCCTGAAGTATGCAAGAAAGGCAAAAATTCACATGAAATGAAAAATATTGGAACAAATATTGGCCTAGGATCGAAATTAAAAGCGCTAGAACGGGTTTCAATTTGGTAGCGCCCGAAATATACGAGATAGGCAAAAATTTTACATGACCTTTTTTGTAGTACTTAACCTGAGAAATAAAAAACATTCTGTACAAATTTTTCCTAGGGCCGAAATTGAAGGCGCTAGAACGCTTTGAAATTCAGTAGCACCTGAAATACGAAAGGTATGCAAAAATTTTACATAACCATTTCTAAATTACTCGACCACAGGAATAAAAAAAAATGTGCATACAAATTTTCTCCAAACTCAACACTCGAGGTACTGGAACCTTTAAAATGAGATAAAGGCAAAAATCGCACATAACCTTCCTGGTAGCTCTCGACCCAACCAACGAATAAAAAACTACAAATCAGCTCTATACTGGAAAATGAAGGCAGAAAACCAGTTCGAAATACTCGAGCACACTTTGGCAATCCAATACACCACATGAACATCTCAGTTCGGGGAATCTGATCCCAAAATAAATCCACCGAATTGGAATTGGTACATAGATGACGATTACGGAGATGACGTCATCATCGTTGCCGACAGCGAATATTCCATCCCATACTACGCTATACATTAACTATAAAGCCAAACATTGGCGTGAAATCCGGGTTGGCTCGGATCGGGTGGCCCTGCTGAATGTTTACTTAACGGTATATTCATTCCGTTACGCCGTCGCCACGGTCTTTTATCTCTGTCGCGAACAATGCAGCCTGCAATATAACTTGGAATGAGATACAAGAGAACGAGAGAGAGGGCTAAGCGCAGATAAATGACAACGTAGGTGTCGGTCACGTCGCGTCGTCGTGCCGGATGCGAAATTCCATCGCCTTGACGTCAGCATACATATAAAATAACTCTCGTGAGAAGCGCCTGCGTTTCCATACGCAGCATCCGCAGTAACTCCAGCGCATAGCAACGTCGTACATAGGCCTATGCCGAAATTCTCAATTTGATCGTATCCCTGAGTACCCCGCCACCTGCCTCGCCACCTATTACGCCGCCTACACCTGCTTGTACACGATACGATAGCGCGTACGCGAAATTTCGATCGTCTTAAAACCATCTCCGTTCGTATACTTAGCTTATCGGCTAAAAACCATCTCACAGAGTAAGTCGTTACGTCGAGTACTACACGAAGCATATACATAGAATATGTTCAGCACCGAACCTACCTCTAAAAATTGACGAATTTCTATCGCAAAAATTACCACAAAATACCGCAAATTTTCCAACATGATTTTCTTCAATTCGATCAAGACAAAGGTTATCACGTTTTGAAGGAAAATTCGTAAAAAAAATACCACCAAAACGAATTCATTCCGATGTAAACAAACCGATCGATTCGTAAACACGTAAACAAAATTACGTAATCGTTGGCTACCACGTATTTGGCCTCTTTCGTTCGAGTGTCATAATCGAAGCGTTAATCCGACGTTGGTCTTTTAGCGCCTTTTTTCCTCCTCCTTTTTCGAATCTTTGGTTGAATGAACCCAATTTTAGGCCGAGACTGGAGATAATAAAAAAAATATTTCAATGATGACAAGTCGTCTAAGTATGTAGGCATTGGAATGCATTGTTCGTCGAACTTCGCCTCGCCATTCATAATATACAACTTCAATGTAAACAAACAACTGCACTTAAATATCTAGGTACATACGCATAAATAAGCGCACAAATATTTCAATACTTCTGCCAACACATCCTATATTATTGTTATTGGTCGTGTGTACCGTCGATTAACTTGCAATCTAGCTTAAGGCGTTAGTTCGTAATATTAGGTCATTTACATGATCGAGTGTAGTGCACTTCTCTGTTAGTTGCAGCACATTCCTTGCACGAGTCGTTGGTAACACTGTTCAATGTAAACAACATTCCAAGAATATTTCGCTATACTTTGGTTCCACAACACCAAGACTGTGTAGAACGTAGAATAGAAGAAACAGGAAAAAAAACACGATGGAGACAGTGGTGGTGGAAGATAATTGTGTGATCGCGGTCTGTTTCGGGCATAGTGCATTCTTCGATAGATTACTGTTACAAGGTTTGCTATTTTTTTCCTGTCTATAGTGATGCATTCAGAAGCATTGAGATGTTTGTTTGAAAAAAGCCCTGAGAAGTCATCCCAAGCAAGGTCTAGGTCCATTTTGATATATCTTCTTTCGAGAAGACGCGAAAGTAATTAAAGAGATAGTTTCGAACAATTTCTACGGATATTTTGACAGTTTTCAGCCAACTGGCGATTTTTTTCAATATTTAGAATTTTTTCATATTACTTCATCACATTTTCTTAGATTTTGAGCAGCTCTTTGGCTATTTTGACAACTTCGAGAAAACTACAATTTTTTTCATGTTATTAAAATTTCAAAAAAAAAATATTTTATAACATTTTTATGACATTTTCATCACCATTGTGTTTCAACCCATTTTTACAATTATTTTTGCTTACATTTTGAGTTATTTTCACAACTTTTTGTCACATTTTAAAGATCTTTTTGTTCAAAGTTTTTCCACAATTTTTCATCGAATCTTTCAATTTTATGGTATTTAATTTTTCGACAATTTTGGAGTTATCTTGACAAAGTTTAGACAACTTTAACAATCTGAGAATTATTATGGTTTTTTGACATTTTCATCACATTTTGCATTTTTTTAAATGCTCGTAAGCAAAGCAACGCTTGGATGCAATCTCTACGACACGATTTTGCCATTACAGAGACGACGCATATTCCTTCTGCGATCGTTCTCAAACATTCGAGTACCATATCGTATCTCGGTTCTCATGGCCAATAAATACAGCGTCGCATCCAATTACACACTGTGCGAATCACAACAACAATACCGTCGACGACGACAAATCACCAGCATCCTGCGGCAAATAAATCATTCAATGAGAAAGTTAACGGCATCAGCGGCGTTTCCATCCACATCAGCTTCACATACCGCAAGAATGATGGCATCGATGACGCGAACCCACTTTCGCACGTTATTGCCCAGTCTTCGTACAGCAAGACCATACACCATAAGTGCACTCGAAGTACTCGAAGTCGAAATGAAGATTCGCACATACTGACGAGCTATTCATAGCACGTACAATGTAATTTTTATAACCCAGGGCGGAGACAATTTCGCGGTAAATTTACGCCAACGACGTGTAGTACCATTTAGACTTCCTGCGAAATTTTTTTTTTTTTTTGGCCTGAGTTCATTCGAAATGTGCATAACCTCGACCTGATCCAGTGTGCTCGTACAATAGGAAAAAAAAGGGTGCGGTTTTTCCTGCTAAATTCAAGTCTGCCAGCTTAGTCAATTAACGTAGTCGGTTACGTCATCGTCGCACAGTATATGTTGAAGTACTCTGTACCAAGAATAGAGCTATTTTCAGGTATACTGGCGCTGTTCAAGTCGACGAATTATACAGCTTCTTGCTTCATCGATAGTCGGTAATTTTTTGAATTCTACCTACATCTCGACGATTACTAATCCGATGATGCTGACACGAGAAGTGCAAGTAAATTCTTCGACGCAAGATTGCAAAAAAGAAACACTCTGTGATTTGTAACTTGGCCAAATTTGCATAGTTAAATGTTTCTCAATGAATCATATCGCTCGAGCTAGGACGATGAACAAATAGAAAGTCTTTTCTAAGAATAACATCATTATCTAATGACCATTGAAGCGAACAGAAAAAAAATTTAATCGGGTCAACGATTCATACCATTGCGTTGTGTGTAAAAATAATCGTATACGACAAAGTCTCTATCACTACAACAACCACAGACCGATATAATTATATCCTCGATGTCATGGATTAAATTTAAATATTTCAACAGTATTAATAGCTCACCTAATAATTATTCTGGATCAAAATCCTGGGCGAATACCGCAGAGGGGGCCGAGTGTACGAATGAGCATCGAAAGAAAAAAATTCCAAACCGAATAAACAACTCAAGTTGACGTTAATTTTGACAAAGCGTAATTTAAATAATTACTATTTTCGATATTAATACAATTTATCACATAAGCTCGTCCAAATCACTGGGATAAAATACAGATTTCCAATAAATTCCATAATACAGATTTCCAATAAATTCCATTCTCAACATGAGAGACTGACGACTGACGCTGAACACACGCTACACGTGGGAAAAAATCCAACCTCTGGTACTTAGTACAGGCAGGCAACATTCTACGAAATTGGCGGGTAAATTCGTTACTAGTGTGAAAAGATAACAAGTTGAAATTTCTTTTAGGTAATTTGATGAAAAAAATCAACTTTTCATATGGCACAATGTGTAAAAAAAAATTCGTACTGGGATTATTTAAATTGAACTGATACAACGACTTAGGTACATATGTATTGGAGTGTGTGTGAATTTAATGGGTAAACGACCTGGTACTTTTTTCTCTACAGTGTTAACATCAGCCAACACGTGAAAATAAATTATACAAAGTGGATTTAGAAAGAAAAATGATTGGAAACTCGAGATCGAGACTCACCTTTTTATTAGATTTTTTATCTTGACGCCCAAGTTTGAATATTTTAGTAACAGTATGAAGAAAAATGCCACCACTACACCAATTCGTAAACTTGGAATTATTTTCCATTATCACACGAAAAAATTATTGAGTTTTTCATTAAACTAGACGCCAAAAAAACTGGTGACTAGTTTGAACGCTGCTAAACACACGCTTCGGAAAAAATTTAGCCATTCGAACGGAAACCATGAAATTATTTCGAGAAATTCTCAACACTCGTCAGTTCGCGCCACAATAATAATCTTTCTCGTCTAAGTTTAAACCGTATCAATGAATTCAGTTAACCACATTCGAAACGAACCGAACGAAAAGACTGACTTAGTGAGACTGAGACACGGTCGTGTACCAGTGCATCGCGTCGGGTCGCGTCACACACACACACACAGTAGGCATAAACGGAATGTAGGGCTATGGTGGGGGAAATTAAAGCGCGGGAAACGGTGAACCTTGACGGAGAGCGGGATGCGAGGTTGAAAAGTCGTTCATTCCCCTCAGTTCGACTTCGAAGTTCGAACTCTTCGATGACTACGACGGCGTTGTCGTCGACTTGACGATGTAACCACGCATCACGGGCACCATAGCTTGTGATACGAAAGGAATAATAATTTTGTCTGACTCTTGATGTTTATTTATTCGTCACTTTTGTTTTTTATTTTGCTTTACTAAATTTTACTAGAAAATGAAATTCACCATAAAATATAATTATGTATCTAGAATCGTCCTTCGATAATAAACCAACGTTGTATGGGACTGCGGAGAGACGTGAAGAGGGGCAGTTCTGCTTGAAATTTATTTCTGACACCAGGCAACCCAGAAACCAGTTTTGTCAATTTTCATCATTTTTAAACGAATTTGACATAATTGATCATTTCAGCGATGGTACAAAAAATTTTTGATCTCTCCAACAATGTGTTCCTAAAATTCCAAAATGTTTTTTTATTTCATAAATTTCAATGAAAAGATTACTTACACCAGGTTGGTATTTAAAGGTATTTATACAGCATAAAATAAAACGTTTTTCGTGATTATTGTACTATTTGAGCATGGATCAGTGGTTTTCAAACTATGACCAAAAAAGTCTTTAAATAAAAATTCTGAAAAACAAAACAAAGTTTTACAAAAACTTTAGACTACCAGAATTTAGAAAATTACTTCAACTTGAAATTTTTTTCTGTCAAATAAGGACTGGATCTCTTCATAAGCGCGAATGATTAAACTTTCCAAAAAAATTCAAGTGCACAAATCTCTAAGCATAAAGCACTAAGGATTGGCAGTGTTTTCAATTTTCCAAAAAAGTCATATCCTGAATTTTTAGAAAAGAATTACCCCAAACCCACCCACAACCGGTTTCAATTACTTGGAGAGGGGGTATGCACAAACGAAAGTGTCCACTTTCAGCTCCCTCCCTCAAATGGGTGGGGCAACATTTCCCATCCTACTCACATAAAGCGAAGGAGCACAAAAAAAGCTGTGCACAATTAAGCACGAACGAAGCACAAACGATTGACCCTATTTCCAACCCCCTCCCTCAAGCAAGCGGGGCAACTTCCATCGCCCCACCCATCAAAGTCTTTTTTAACTATCTAGGGAAGGGCTCGGGGAAATTGACCTTTTTTTTGTCTGAATTCATTAATTTTTTACAACTTTTATTATCTGTTGGATACTCTGTCTACTCATTCCACAATTTTTTCACAAAACTCCACCTGAGAAGTAAGGAAAATTTGCTCAAAAAGCTATATGGTAACTCATTGGTGAAAATTTGTATATCGACATCAAAAATAAACTGCATTCAGCTTCGGGAGAAGTCAGGATGGATAAACACACAACGCAGGTACTTACGTTTATCCCGCGACGATAGATAGTCATAGAAAGCTAGCAAATGAAAATAAAAATTGTATAGAAAATAATTTATCAAGTCGACAATTCCTCTTCCCACGGGCTTCCATCGTAATGTAAAAAAGTAATTTCCACCATAGCTAGTAATCTCGGATCGTTGTCTATTAAAAATACCCGACATATCTTTAGCGTGTGCGCCGGTGCTCTCATCTCTCATCTCGCTCGCGTCTCAGAAAATCGAATTATATTTCGTTTGATTTTACAAAAGCGATACCTACGACAGAGTGGAGCACAACAACAACTGTCGTACAACAAAAGCTACTAAAGAGAGGTGCAAAGGTATTAACTCTCGTCGCATTACTTTGATGGGATTTGCGTGCTATGGAGTGTTGGGGAGCTGAGGCATCTCGACTTTGATGAAATGAAAGGTGATGTCTTAGAACCGTGTTATGGTATCTGCGAGAAGTGTCATTTATTAAGACGAGGACGACGACGACGACAGCGTTAATTTCATTCGATTTCGAATAAATCGCGTGTGTTAGTGCACGATGAGTATTTTAAGCATGCTGCGATGATGTGAACGACCTGTTTGTTCTTCTCTGCTTCTTGTCCTGGGTATGTGGCGATATGCTCCATGTAATGATGTGTGGTATTGTATATGTACTTTGTGATTCGTTTACTACTGCGTTTCTAAAATAGTGCACGAGTACAAAGGGCATAGGCTGTGACGAGATACAACGTAATAAAAGGTCGTGCGAGTGAAGGTGCATTCAGCACTGCACACTGCATGTGGTGTAACGCCTTTATCACGTGTTTCTGTTATTTCCCATCTTGATAGACGTATACGACGTTGCCCGTTGGCTCCAGACGAATTGGCAAAATTGTGCTGAAAAGCGTCAAGGGTGCTGGGTGCAGATACGAGTTTTCCCAGAAATGGTTATAGTTTTATGACGGTTGGCCATAAAAATTCAAATAGACCAACTGCCAAAACCGTACGATAGCAGGTCTACATTCGGTTCGCTTTCACGTGTCTCTGAACCAATAAAACCATATACAATTGCGACTCGATAGGGAAGTTTATTTTGACTGCGTACTAAGCACACCCTGGCTCTGGTGAACCCCACTTAGCCCCTCGCACATTACACATTCGCAACCCTTATATATACTTCTACGGTACACTTCTTATTAGTCATCGTGTGCTCGTTATTACGATAAAAAGCACCAACGACTACCACGTCGACGTTGAGGTCAATGCACTTCCGTCTCATTTATATCCGCGTCTGCTGTTCCCCTCACAGCCTGCGCCAGCTCCTTCTGCCGCTCTCCTCATCATTCATCCGTGCACAAGGGGCAAACGCCCATGGACGTGTAGCGCCACTGCATTTTAAATGGCCCCCCTCTTTATGCTCCTTATATCGTCTTCGTAACAGCTTCTTCTTCCTTCTCTGCTTATTTTTTTTATCACCGATTGTGCCCGTGCCACAGACCGGAGACTGAGGTGTAATATTTTTCAATTTTTGTACACACCAGCATCAGCACCTTCTCCTAACGACAAATAACGTATCCGAGACCGTAAATCGAATACACGAAACACGAATGGGAAAGGGAAACGTACCTATGTCGTTTCGATTACTTCCATTTTCCTATTCGGGTACCTACACGTTTTGTTTTCGTGAACGACGACAGAGGAAGGCATACAGGGAGCAGGAGGATCTTATTCTTCGGATTTCTCCTACTCGAACCCCTCCTGATTAAATACAATACACGTACGGTGAATACGCATATTGTAACCGATATGGTAATAAATAATGATTAATTTTGTATATACCTATTCGACTCTGCCCCCTCGCAAGAACCCCACTTCGTCCAAAAAGTAGAGCTGCACCATAGCTGCACCGGCCGCAGCTCTAAAATTTAGGTACACGTGATAGAAAAACAAGGATAAGGTTTAGTGAAGGGAAAGAGAGTGAACTGTAATATACGTATATTAGAAGTTTTTTTCAGGGCTGGAGTCCAACCAGTGACGTAATTGTGACGTTTCATTAAAATCGTCTATGAGCCCCTTAAGAAGAGTTCTCACAAGCATCCTATGAATCGATCTGATCAATTTTTTGAAGCTGCCACTTTTCTCAAATCCTCAAAAAAGAACTGAAACAAAAGTAAAAACCGCTACTATCCTACATTTTTCAGTTAAGACAGTAACAGAATACAGACATGAAATTACATCAGAGGTACGAACTGAACCTACGCTGATATTTCATACCCATGGACCATTTTGGGGTATGTGGGCTGATAAAGGGGGAGGGGATGGCCTAAATAGCTGGAGGTAATGTGAGTCCTCATTGTTGGAGCAAGTTTCAGAAAACTTTAATTTTGTGCAGTCCCTCAGAGTCCCTCCCCCCCCCAAAATGAATATCACCCACGCCAAAATTTAAGCCCATTTTTTAGGATCCACGAATTTAAAAATATGGTCAAAAATTTTCACCCTCTCTCGCACTTCTAGATCAGAATCAAAAGCAATAGTCATCATTTTTTATAAAAAATCGGCTACTGACTCCCAAAATTGCACTCCAAAAAATAAAAACAGAAATGATTAATGCCGAACAACGCAAGATTATTTTCAACAATTACGTCTCCAATTGCAACACGATCCACCTCTTTCAACACTGGAAAATGACACCAGCACCGAGCTTCTGTTCTATTTTTTTCCAACAACAATCGAAACCACCACGTGATGAGCCAGATATATCAGACACATGCATGAAGACGCAGATGGCTTTGAAAAAAAAAAGTCAAACAAAGCCTCGGAGACAGGAGGAGTATTTCCATCATCCGTCCACAAATGAGAAATTCTTAGAACAGATAAAAATTATTATCGTTAACGGAAACAAGATTAAAAAAGTACAAATCGGCAAGCTGTGTAATGGGAAACGAGCTGGATTCTTTTCTAACCGTTTTCGGTTCGCCTTTCCAAAGTCCAAATTTAAAATGCTTATCGGTTAAATACCCGGAACGTGATTAACTTTTGGATAATTGGATTGGCTTGGCGGCCAGATCACCGGATCCATTACTCTCTCAGATAATCTTTCTCCAATTTCATAACGTAATCATGTACTATAATCTAGAATAGGTTTTATGTTGATTGGTTGCCCCCCCTTGATTAATTTATCTAGCGGGTTGATTTTTGAACGAGATTAACTAGTGATAAGGTGTTATCGCAAATTCCTCGATGTGGTATCACTTTTCAATGAACAATGTTACACCAGGTGTATTTTGTTTTCGCCTTTGGGGAACTATGAGCGCTGCTAATAGGTTGTTAGAAGGTTCTAAGCATCGAGTGAGTCGAAAAATGACCAGTTTAACTCCCTATGTTGATTTTTCACTCCTATCTTCTTAAATAACGATTTTAGCCCAATTTTTTTTTTAATTAATAAATGTTAGTTTTCACTAGTTCATGAATCGAATAATATCGATCTGTGTGATTTCACGAGAGGTGCGCAGTCCTCTAAAGGAAATCTAAAAAAAATGTCATATATGCAGGGTTGTCTTTTCGAAAACTTTGACAAAGAATCATTGGTTTGGAAGATACATATGAAAGGAAATGTCTATTAGTTCACTTTTAGGGGCTTGAAAGTTGAAAATTTTGGAAAATCAAAATTTTCAGATTAGAATGTAGGCACTCGATCCTCTAAAAGTGGTAGATATACTTTTTAATTTTCAAAATTATTGACTTTGTAAATGAGCCACGCCATATTTTTAAAAATTCCACAAATTTAAAAGTTTCGAATAAAAATAAAAATTGATGAAATGCAAAATTCTTGACGTTTGCTACTTTTCAAAAGAGGAAAAGAAGGGAGAGAGCGAGAGAAAGAAAGAAAACAAATCTGGAAAATTCAAAATTTAAAATAAACTGAAAAAATTAAAATTCTATAGCTAAGAAAACTTTCTAAAAAATTGAGATGAAAAATATTCTATTCTGAAAAATTTCAAGACTTAAAAAGTTTCAAAATTTCTGAGTCAAAAGTTTTTTGAAATTAAAAAATGATGATCTTAAAACTTGAAGATGAAAAAAATAAAATTAAAAATAAAATACTTTGGTATAAAATTCGTGATGTTTAGAATTTTTCAAAAAAAAAGAAAAGAAAAAGAAAGACTAAGAATTTCAAAATTTGAAATAAGCTAGAATGAAGTTCATGAC
>FIZV01034547.1:0-12275 GCA_900050545.1 Trionymus perrisii | reverse complement strand
AAAATTGTGTGAATTTTAAAATTGTAAATTTTTTATTTTACTTATATTTATACCATTTCCATTACTTGCATATTCCAAACCTTTACTTATCGTTCCTTTTGAATAATTTAAAATTTTTCTCGTCACACATCATTCATTTACAGTATGATTTTCCTGATTTCTACATAATAGATTTGTTGCAAAAGAAATATCCAGTCGTATATTAGGTATTTGCTAAATACAGTAGGCTTCCAACAATTTCCCCAAATTCAAATTTTTCATATCCTTTAATAAAAACATCATCCTTTTATTTGATGTACCTAATTTACATTGTTTTCTAATTCATTAAAATCATTATTTTTTTCAAAATTCAATTTTACTTCATTCCAATAATTTTTTCCCTGATTTTTCCAATCATTATTATTTTATATTTTTTTGCAATCTACATAATTACCTACATTAAATTTTTTTTTCAAGTTTAATTTTTTTTTACACAGATTTCCAGCGATTTATACTTTAAAATTTCCAAATTATTTGTAACAAACACCCCCTTCCCCTCTCACCTTCCTAGACATACCTTACCATTGCTATAATTTTGATTATTTTTTCTATTATTCATTTGTAATGTATTTATTTATTAAATAATGGAATCAACCAGATGGGTGGAGGGGGTAATACGAACTTAATAATGAGGAAAATTTGATAATTATTTTAGACTTTGGAAACAATTTGACATATGAAAAAATGACATATGAAAAAATAATCAACTTACTCATTTTCATTTTTTCTCAAGTGACTAAGAATATTCTAAAGGTGAAAATTATGATACTCACCTAAAACAGAAATAAAAAATTATCGATTAGTTGATTGCTCATCATTTTATACCGTAAATTATTTCATAGTGTAACATTATTTGTATATATTAGAACACGCCCAGTTAAAAATACTTCAATCAACCTTCTTTGTAATAGATGAAAATTTCACTCATTATTCTCTCTCTGTTCACTTCACCCTTCTTCAAGGGCCCCAGTGCACAATCGAACTAATTTCTAAATAAGGAAATCACGGTTTACACGAAATCAATTATCGGTTTCTTCAATCGAGATTATACAATTCAATCAAAATCAGTGAACGGTTCACTGCACACGAGCAGCCTGCCACAGGGATAAAATGATCGTGCTATCTCCGCACCTCGGCCATCTTGAATTCCACCACCCATTTCGCGTTTCCGCCATACTACGGGCTGAAAATGCATTAAAAACAATGCTCATGTAAGCCAGTAGCAGTATACTCATCATTATCGTCATCGTCATCGGCATAATCGTCTTCGTAATCATCTCGATAGCGCTGTGTGGACCGACTTGTACAGTCGCCCTCTGTGTGGCTGCATGTTTCACACATTCATTCATTTTTCTTTGGCTTCGAGTCGCAGTCGACTCGCTACATAGTAAGTAATTATAAACGCACGTCCTCCATTATCATTTACTCGGAGCGGCGGCGATGGTTCGACTTCGAGCATCGTGATTACGGAAGAGGTGGAGGGAAAGGGGCTCTACGAGGAGGACGAATTAGCGCATCGGACGACGTTCGCGACGACGACGGTGACCGCGGTGGTAAATTTTTCCATTAGTGCGAGCAGATCGACCTTCGTCCTTCGTCGTGCGATAAATTCGTCTCATTTCACGCGACTTCGTCACACTATACAGGCCATCGTCATCCTCCTTCATCTTGCGCTTGTGTTTTTGGAGCTATCAATCTATACATACCTCTCTCGAAGACCTGTACCATAGCACGTAGTCGACCATCCAAAAAGACTATAGGTAGGCTTCAACAGCACCTCCTCTCACTCTTCAGGCTATGTTCGCTATGTGCATCGTGCCACGAATGGAATCCGCGTATAATTACCTCGAAAACCAATTACAATCGTTTCGTTTCTGTTATTTCTGTTAGAAAAAACCGCAAATCTTTATCATCTTATATGGCTGGCGCATCAACGGCCACACCAGCCATTGGCCAGCACCACAGCGACTATGGCGAACGAGCTGAGAGCTCTTCCGAAGGGACACGCGGCCACGATGGTCGTAATTTAGCCGCCGAATAATTAGACGAATTATCAACTAAAATTCATCTCCGTTGTGCTGACTGCCGCCGCGCCGCAGCAGCCACAGCACAGGCACGAATACTGACCATAGAACCAGGTCTGTGTGGTTATATACCTACGATAATAATTACCGCGCGTTTCATAATTACCTACCGACGACTACGATATGACGATGACGTGTGTGTGTGTGTTGGAGTTGCAATGAGTGTGCTCGTAACGTGTAATTAGACACCAAATAACGTAGCTTGGCCACGTTGCGGCGGCGCCAAAAACATAGGAAAAAAAACTCGCAGCACTTTTATCCTCGCTCTTGTACCCGCGCTCGACCTCCACCGTGTAGACTCGTAGAGGTACTGGCTACACGGACGACCGGGTTTATCTACACATTATATATGGTACCTATGTATGATGTATTCTGTCTGCATACAATATAATACTGACCACGATGAAGGTGG
Source organism: Trionymus perrisii (assembly GCA_900050545.1). Classification (NCBI taxonomy): domain Eukaryota; kingdom Metazoa; phylum Arthropoda; class Insecta; order Hemiptera; family Pseudococcidae; genus Trionymus; species Trionymus perrisii. The sequence continues at coordinate 9,740 of FIZV01034547.1, read as the reverse complement.
TGAAGGCAGGCAAAGGAGGCAGCGGAGAACATATGAGAGTTTATTGTACTACGCTCGATGAAGCTATGGTTATACGTGGTTGAAATTTTTCCTGCCTTCGTATTTTTCTTGTTGGTTCGAAAAATAATACGAGTAGATTGATTTTTTTTTCCAATTTAGAATCTTACTCTAACAAAAAAAAAAAGATTTCTTTTTGGAAAATTGACTCTTTTCTATAGTTTTTGAAAAAATTGATAATATTTTTGGAAAATTTCAGAATGTCATCTTGAAAAAATAAAGTTGAGATTTTTTTGAAAAAATTGTGGATGTTTCCTCAAAAAATAAGATTGGGAATTTTTAAAAAATTTGAAAAACACATCTCTTTGAAAAAATAATATCAAGATTTTTTGCGATAAACTGAGAATCCGATCTAAAAAAAAAATCAGAAATTTTTGAATAAGTTGAGAATGTTTTCTAGAAAAGAAAAATAAACCTTTAGTTAAAAAAATAAAATTGGGGTTATTTTTGAAAAATTTCAGAATTTCTCATTGAAAAAATTAAGTTGAGATTTTTTTCTAAAAAATTGAGTATCTTCCTTCAAAAAATAAAATTTGGAAATTTTGAAAAAAATAATATACATAACAAGATTTTTGGGAATAAATTGAAAATCCAATCTAAAAAAAGAAATTTTTTTTTAAAACTTGAGAATATTTTCTTGAAAAATAAAATTAAGATTATTTTTGAAAAATTAAAAAATTTCATGTTGAAAAAATAAAGTTGAGATTTTTTTTGAAAAAATTGAGGATTTTCAATTCCCTCAAAAAATCACCATTCCTTTGAAAAAATAAAACTTTGAGATAGGTATAGGTAAAGTAAAATTTTTTTTTTTTTTTTAATGAGAATTTTTGGAAAATTTGAGAATATTTCCTGAAATAATTAAATCAAGATTATTGGAAAATGTCAGAATTTCATCTGGAAAAAATAAAGTTGAGATTTTTTTGAAAAAATTGAGTAGGTATCTTCCCTCAAAAAATAAATTTGGGAATTTTTGAAAAAATAATTCGCATTCAGATTTTTTTTTTTGGGGGGGGAGGGGATAAATTGAGAATCCTATCTAAAAAAAAATAGGATTTTTTCAAAAAGTTGAGAATATTTCATTGACAAATAAAATTGATTATTTTTGGGGAATTTCAAAATTTCATTTTGAAAAAATTGAAGCCATCTTTCCACAAAAAAATAAAATTTAGAAAAATTAATTTTGAGATAAACTTAGAATTTTCGTGGAACTGATGAAAATTTCATTCTGAAAAAATACACAAGTTGAGACTTCTTTGAAAAAAAACCTGAAGATATGTTCTCAAACAATAAGATTATTTTTTTTTGGAAAAATTGAGAATCTTATCTTTAAAAAATTAAATTTTTCAGGATAAAATGCGAATCTCGCATAAAAAAATTGAATCAGAATTTTTGAAAATTTGAAGAACATTTTTTTGAAAAAAATATTACTTGCAAAATAATTTATTATCTTAAAAAAAAGAGATTATTTTTGAAAAAGGCAAAGATTTCCACTTAAAAAAAAATAAAGTTGAGACTTTTTTGAAAAAATTGAGAATCTTTCCTCAAAAAAATGAAATTGAGATTTTTTGGGGATAAATTTGGAAATCATTATTTTAAAAAATTGAATAAGAATTTTCAATTGAAAAAATAAAATTAAGATTATCGTTTTGGGTAAAGGAAGCTTTTTATTTTGGAAAAATAGAGTTGACTTCTTTGAGAAAATTTGTGAATGTTTCTTCGAAAAAATAAAATTAAGATTTTTCAGGATAAACTGAGGATCTTATTCAGAAAAATAAAATCAGGACTCGAGAGTTTTTTCGAAAAATTGAAAATATTCTCTTGAAGTGACAGAATTGAGATTTTTTTTGGAAAAACTGAGACTTTAAAAAATGAAGTTGAAATATTCCTTTTTGGTGAAATTCCCTCTAAAAAATGAATTTTTTTCGAAAAAGTTAAAAATACTTTTTTGGAAAAATTGGCTTAAAAAGTAGTTTTTTTTTCAAAAAGTTGAAAAAAAATTTTGACAAAAATTAATTTATGACCATTTTGAAAAAATTGGGAACCATTCTTTAAAATAAGTTACCCTATAAGATATGAAAAACCAATAAATTGTGATTTTTTTGAGAAAAAAAAAATCAATTCAATTCAATTGTTTTTTTCCGGGAGAAATTAAAATTTTATTTTAGCAAAAACTACTCAAGAAAAAAATACTCGTACATTCCACACACAACAAATGAACCAACCGAACAACTCACAAAATTCTTATTTTCGTTTAGATTTCCTACAATCGTAAGTTTTTGGTTAATTCGATGCATTCTCGTCTACTACCCGAGCACCTCATCCTATCACCTTATCGAAGAATAAAGAAAGAGAAAAGGTAAACTCCACGAAAACACCTAACCAACTTCTCAGGAAATCTGCTCACAGCTAGTTTTAATTCCAGATTTACTGACCTTACTTAGCGAGCCCACGATCGAACCCACAAAGGTTAGGATATGTTTAAGCTACGTCTAAATAAGTTTTTCTAATATCTTTCCCCCTCGTCTTAGCCCATCCATTACTGGCGAACTTTTGTAATTAAAGCCGCTTCTTCGGGTCATCGTGTGTGTTTCCTTTAAATTAAGCTTTTATTAACGAGCCAACTATAAACCTATCGTTGTACTTAAATTCTCCATCCCCGTGTACACCACTCTTTCTACTTCATCACGTGTTAGTCTCTAGTTAAAAGTTGAATAACTTTTTTTTTTTCTTTTTTTTCACCAGTTTATCTCACTCTCTCTCTAAGATACTTTATTCAACGAATAAGATTTTTTTCTCTTTCTCTTCTTGTACAACGTATATAATACTTACGTGTTTAATTAATTTTCGATTTTTCATCTAGTTTAATTATAAGAGTACGCTATACCCGAGTCTGGGGTCTACCCTCACTAAAAACTCCATCGTCCATTTAGCCCACATTCTTTTTACACGCGGTTAATCCTCTTCGTACGAGATCAGACTACGTTAGCGCCATCATAATCATCATAGACGCCACCTTGTGTATGGTACATCTTTGCAACGGGATTTATCTTATCATGCTTTGTTTGTGGATATCTTCGCGACACTTACTACGATGTCGTAAATATTGTTTTTGTTTTGATACGAATGCCTCTGCTAAGAGTGCCTTTTGTAAGAAAAAAAAACCTTCGCCTTTCGCGATAAATTAGCCAGGTACCGCTCTCGATCTATCTTTTCCTTTTTCATTTCGTATTTACAACGTGTCGTAAAATTGACGAAAAAACTTAGGTATATCAGACCAAACCAATCACTTCGAAAATAAAAAAACTTTCTTTTGTTTCTTGCACGTCTTTCTTCTGAGTACTTTTTTCCTTTCCTTTTGTTTATCCTATGTAAACCTCGTAGACACCGCGCCGTCGATAAATTGTAAAAAAAAAATCATCTGATAATGCTTTTAGTGCTGCTCGGTACCCATTTGACAAGTATGTTTGCCTCAGTTAATAGCTCTTAATTTTTGAAAAGATAAGGCTGATGGACGTATGAAGGGATTTTTCATTCTAAATAATTTCCTCGTTTCTTGAAGATGACAAAATTTTATCACGTTGGTGGTAAAATTTATCAATATTGTTTTCCCTTTAAAAAAAAAATATTTTTTACAAAAAAAAGAATAATGAAACAAAAACACTACTTTTGCCTGAATTGTAAAATTTTCGTGTTTTTTCCACCAGGTCTAATTTTTAAAAAAATGATTTTTACAAAGGTGTTCATTTAAAAATAATTTTTGTGGCGAATTTCGAAGGGAAATTTTTTTCAAAAAATACGTACCACTCAAGTACACTTTTTCCTTCATTTTCCAGCAATATTCCCCAAATATATCAAAACTAACTATTTTTTCAACACCTCGTATCATGAAAACGGACCCGAATGAATAATAATTTATTACACGAAAAAAGAACTCGCCATAGCGAGCCCATCCTCAACACACACACGTCGAATTACCAAGCTCATCGACACGTATCCGATCACATACCAACTCATCAGCACAACCCACGTCTCTAATTAACGACCGCCTGAGAAACCCTATTAAATCTGGAAACCTCAATCATCTATACACCACAAGCACACATCTCTCGTATCTCTCTACCCATTAAAAATGAAGCAAAGGAGAAAAATCCTCGCACAAATCACCTTTATATAATGGATAAAAATGACCCTACAACCTGAGCAACGAGTGAGAGACTCATTCATAAGTAAAAATTTCATTGATTAAGGTAAAAAAAAAGGAGAGAAAACCCACACTGGACGTACTAATTTAGTGAAAATAAATTATACAGCGGTGATCATCTAATCTGAACATCGATGAGAGATCGTATCGATCGTTATCTTCGATACATACGATACGACGATGCGATCTCTGCAGTAAGTACATGAAAATATCCTCTAAAGTGATTTTTACCACATTTCGATACTTTTTTCGAACACCTTGAGAGGTGAGAAGGAGTTTACTTCACACCTCTCGATTAAATAACAAGAGTTGTTTTTTTCCTACTTTTTCGATCGTTATGTACAAATCGACACGAGTTTGATTTTTACGACGACAAGACTCGACTATATGTTCGATTACGATCTGTTCACCTCATCTTTGTGCCTCCTCCTGCCTCTCTCGCCAGCTGAGCTAATCGTCTAATCGGGTTTTCCTCCTCTCTCTCGGGCGGTTCCTCTGTCACTCCTTCTGATTCGATTATTCGATCTCTCCTTCATTGATGTCTCATCATCTCGAATCGTATTAGGTGTTCTTCTTCTTATTTTTTTTTTTCTTCGTAGACGATACCGTGTGTACATAATGACTCAGCTATATTCGAGTTGATTTTATAATTAACGCGAGCACAGCCTGATGAATCTTTCACATTTTTTCAAGTACTGTTTTATAAGCTGTATTTTGAGAATTTTTTCACTACAGAATTTCTTTCGATAATTTTATAAGATGATTATTCCAAAAAATTGAAATAAAATTAGATCAGGTCGAGGGATGAGTCAGAGGGGGACACTTTCGTCCACATACTTCAACCTGAGACTCCCACCAACCTTCAGAAATCCCTAGGAATCGATTCATCTTATTTTTTTAATTCTCAATTTCATAAAAAGCATCTCATTTTTACGTAATTTCCATAATTTTATTGGAAAATTATTTCAAAACATTTAAATAAAATTAGATCAGGTCGAAGGAAGGACAAGAGGACACCTTTATCATAATTCATCTTGAAAAAAATAAAAAATAGAATAAATAAATATAAGTACACCCAAAACTCCCACAAATCCCCATAAATAAATCCACAAATTGACCCATCTCTGAAAAAATCTCAATTGGACAAAAAAAATACATCGTTCACTTGTAGAAAAAATTTATAATGACTGTACAAATTCATCGAATCGTTGCTACTCGCGAGGTTAAATTTTTACCAAATTTATTGGCGAATACCACGACGAAGAAACCCCCTACCGAGCACGACGACAATTAATCCATGACTCATCTCAACCATCCACCTTCTGATGAAAATAAAAACTGGAATAGACCGCGTAACTCATCTCAATTCGTGCATTAATTACCTCTGCGGACGTTCGCAAACCAGACCTAGAATATTTTATAAACAAATTAGCGACATTTAAAATCTACTTCGCGAACCAAATCCTTTTTCAGGAGGCAAAAAAAAAAGAGTTGAAACGTTGCTATGGATCCACTCCTCGAGACCATAATTTATATATTTTTTTCACCTTTCTCGCTTAGCACGTTTATCGTATAGTCCATCGTTGTTAGCAAATAGTTGCTTATTTTTTTTCCATACTCGTAAAGCAATAAGCATAAGGTCTAGGTACATTCACGTCAGCATCAGGCCGGTTGCCATCGTATGTGTAGATAGTCGTGTCGCGTCTTAGATTCATTAAATAATCCGCCCACGGATCGCCGAATTTATGTACGTATTTAATTTATCTTGTACCAAATTAAACAACACCGATTTTTACGTGTAAATTGAAACGAGGGGTTCTCAGAGAAAGAGAGAGAGAGAGAGCTGCGGATATGTTTACGACTGGTCTGCCATGTATTGTATACCGACCCACAGAGTGAGGTGTACAGATTTATACTCGATACCACGGGTGTTGAATGTTAATGCTTCTTTTATCACCAGACCATCGTATCGTCTTCTCTCTGTACCATATTTTCCTACATTTTTCACTTAGTTTTTCCTTTCCCAAAGACCACAATGATCGGGTCTCCCTATTGCTCGAGCTCATACCGCCGATATCGAATCTCATCGTTATCTGATGAGTTGTTGTTGTTGATTTTCCTATTTCTGTTTCGCATTAGGTACGTAGTACGTAGTGAATCGTCTCCGGGGTGTTTTGATGTAGCATCGGTGTCTTGTATGGAATTAGAGTTGGTCATTTCTCTTCTCTCGACCCAACTTTGTTCTCCCATTTACCCTATTTAGGTGATGGATTTTTTTCTTATAATCTTACACTTGTTGCAGAATTATCAAGAAATGAAAAATAAGTACTTAAGTTATCTCAGACGAAATGAGTTTCACTTTTAAATTCGTGTTGATTTTTTGCAAATTTTCCCAATTTTTAAAAGTTGAGAAAACTTGAAAATAGGAATCTCGAGAAATTAGAAATTGAAAAAAAAAATCAACAAAATTGAAAATATTGGAATTTAAATCCAAGACGATCGAAAAACGAAAAAAAAAAAATCAGGAAAAAGTGACCATGGGGAAAAATGTATGAAAAAAAAACGTTATTTAAAATGAAATAAAATTCTGAATTATTAAATTGGAAAAGATTTCTAAATGGAAAAAAATATTAAAAATTCAGGAAGAAAAATTTTAAATCCCTGAAAAAAATGACTACAAAGAAAAATGAAAAAATTACAAAAATAGGAAATTAAGTTGAAAAATAAAAATGACTAAAAATGGGAAAAAATCAACAAACAAAAATTGAAAATTAGGCCTAATGAGAAAAATTAAAAAGTGCAGATTAATGCCAAATTATTTGAAAAATGAAAAAAAAAAAAAAAAAATGTGACCATTAAGAAAATTAAGAATTTACGAAAATTAGAAATCAAGTTCAAAAATAAAAATTACTCACCAAAAATAGAAAAAAAAATTTCAAATTAAAAAAATCGAAAATTAAGGAGAAAAATCAAAACAATTGGAGTTTAATGCTAAATGACTGAGAAATAAAAAAATTACCACGAACAAAATTAAAAAATACAGAAAAATTGAAAACCATTTTGAAAATTAGAAAAAAAAAATCAAAACAAAATAAAATCCTAAATTAATGAACTGCAAAAAATTAAAAAATTGTACAAAAAAAAAGTTTGAAATTTAATTTAAATGACTAAAAACTAGAAAAAAAAAATTTTAAAAACTGATCAAGTGATCACCAAGAAAAATTAAGATCGAAAAAATAAAAACCGAAAAAAATTAAAAATGAATGAAAATTAGAAAAAAAAAAGTTATAAAAATAAAGACAAATAGAAAAAAATCAAATAAAAAAAATAGAATTAAATTTGAAAGTACCGAAAACTAGGAAAAAAATATTGAAAAAACTTGATGAAAAAATCCAGCCCAATTTGGAAAATAAATTTCAAAATTACAACCAAATTCCAGCCATGCAATTGAAACACAACTACGATATTTTTAAACACCACTGAACCTTGTACCTCTCTCTGACACATCTATACAAATACAAGTTTACTTGTACAGCTATATTTGGCTCAATATGGCCCGTTCTTCTTCATTCCATCATGGCTGATTTTATTCAATGATAACCTGGTGGCCAAGCCCGACATTCGTCGACGAATTGTTATTAATTTAAATTAATTAATATCTGCTTCTTAAATCTTCTTCTCGCCTCGCATCTCGCATCATCCCAGTCGTGTTCTCCTGGGTTTTCGATAGTGTTACAAGCCAGATCTTGACGGTACCATAAACTCGTACATATATACCTGAAGAAGGAATATCATCGTAAAATATAGCAAAACTGGTCCTCGATTGCCTCCCTGTCTCCTCAGCTCGAATCTCATACTTCTGTTTACACCTACGCTGCTGATTGAATTCTATCACGCCGCCACACAAGAGTGGAATTTGTACGACCTGTTTCAAGGTTGGCTAAATTTTACCAAAGATCTATTTCGCGCTTTGGTACCTTGCATTTGTATTTTTTTCTAACCCTTATGGAATATTTTACCATCTATCCCCACAGATTCTCGAATAAACGATTCATTTCACGTATTTATACCTCTATGGCATTCTTCGTGGAGGAAAAAAAATAAGAAGAGACGTGCAATGTAAACAGTGTGATTCGACCTCACACGCAGGTATTCACGCCATCACCGAGAGCAATTAATACGACAGAACGTAGAACGAGACGAGATAAGTAAAAAAATATATATATAAAATCATCATCTTCGACTTGTCATCATCGATTTACATCATCTTCATCATATTCTCTTCGTACTCTGAACCTTTTTTTATACTCTACAACTCTGCTGTCATTTCTGCGTTTAATTTTTGTGCAAATGTAGGTACCTATAGCCTACCTACACGTATCGCATCTCGTAGCATAAATACACCCTGATGACCAAACAAACGCGACGTATAAAATTACCCATTTGACGAAGGAGAGAGAAAGAAGAAAAAAACAGCAAAAAATTCCCATCATATCGTAAAAACAAACGAGGCCATCGACTTGAAAATCGTCGCCATCGCTGCTGCTCGTACCTATATAAGAATTTGCGAAGAATATGTATATTATGATCGCGTAGGTAATTACCTCGAGTTATTATTAGAGTTGTTTTTTCTCTTTTCACTTCTTCAACGAGAGCGCTGGGCAGCTTAATTTGATTATGACTCGATAATTTACTTCTTCTTTTTCTCCATATTTAGAATCATCATTATGCATTTTTTTTATATTATTTGATTAGCGTGTAACCTATTTTTTTTCCATATTTTTTTCCTGGTGATTTCTTTTTGTTGTGTTTTCAAATTAATACGTCCGCGATTACGATTATTCAAGTATTTCAATCTTCCTTCCTCGCAAATTATCTGGTAAAAGTGTTGTAAGGGAAATCCTCAATTCGTTCGTTGAAAAATTTTTAGTATCTCTTTCCAGAAATATGATTTTCAGTTATTTTTATTAAAATAATTTTTTTAATTTTTCATGAATTTTGAATTTCCAGTAAAAATAACTGACTTGTGATCGAAAATTAGTTCATTACAATTTAAAAAAATTAAGTACATAGAAAATAGCATCATCAAATTTTTTCAAATTTTTAATAAGTGAACACTGTAAACAGTATTGGATTGTGGAAGGAAGAAACCGACGAGGGGGGAGGGGGAAGCTCCATCAATGACAAACAATTTTCAACCAGAAGATCGTCAAAAAAGTTCTACTCATGAAATCATTTACAAAACGTACTCATGACATCATTCCAGAGAAATCTATACCCACTTACAAATTTTTTAAAAGCTTCATTTAAAACAAATTTTTGTAATTTGTCTCAATTTTTCCAAAATTTTTACTTGAAAAAAAAATGATACTTGAATTACTCCAATTTTTCAACATAAATATTTTCAAGAGGTAAAAAGGCTTCAATTTTCAAAAAAAAAAAAAAAAAGAACAAAACTTTTTAAAAAATACAATTTTTGATT
>FIZV01034536.1:0-17764 GCA_900050545.1 Trionymus perrisii | reverse complement strand
TCCTAGTAGCATTATAGTAGCATTTTAGAAGCATTATGCTAGCACAATGCTTAAACAATCGAGCTAGCATCTAGCATTATTTGTGTTCCAAAACAGGTAATGCTAGCATTTGCTTAACATTGTGCTAGCATAATGCTAATGCTAGCATCCTAGTAGCATTTTAGAAGCATTATGCTAGCAGAGCACAATGCTTAAACAATCGAGCTAGCATCTAGCATTATTTGTGTTCCAAAACAGGCTAACATGATGCTAGCATTTGCTTAACATTATGCTAGCATAATGCTATCAATGCTGATAATATGCTAGCATGCTAGTATATGCTAATAAAATGCTAGCATAATGCTAGATAAATTGTCGATAGGGATATAATGCAAAGCTCGAGTTACTCAAAACGAATTCAACGCGATATATGACACAGGACATGAGGAAATGGGGAGGAGCTAATACAATGCCATTTTAAAAACTGTCACACATCGACGTCACTCACAAACAAACCTTTGCTCATAACCCGTTAATACATAACTTTTTCCAATTTGACCCGACAAAGCAGCCAAGAAAAAAAAAGACAGTTCACCAGAAGAAGCATGGACCATTGATAGGACACGAGAGTGTGAAGGGTGTAAAAAAAGGTCACATGCTGCGGGATATGTGAACGAACGTGAGCGGCTGAGAAAGCTTGGTATAAGGAAGGCGAAAAAAACCTAATACAAAATCTTTCAGCTAGAAGTAATTCGCGGGTTCTTAGAAAATATAATTCTTTGTTTGTCTGCCTCTGCGATAGTTTTTGCTTTTTCATTCTACCAGAGAGCGCAGCGCAGAAGACGATGCGATTGGAAAACGCTAGTAAATCATAGTTATAACAATTGCTAAGCTAGAGTCTGGTTATATATGGCGGACAAACATGACACTAACTTTCTCTTTGCCGTTTCCTTTTTCCGGATTTTTATACTGTGTAAATATTTTTCTCAATTGTATCTGTTTCCGGTGAATGATGCGTTATTTTTAAACGTGATGTTATAATCTTTTCGTATACACCATCGTGTCGACGATAAAGAACACTTTACCGAGTCGAGAAGAGATCGCCCTCAGTATAGCCATTAATTTAGCTATCCGAACGTACGTATTTCCTCTACCCCTTTGGGATGATCTATAAGGAAAGAGAGTAAAAAAATACGCAGGGTTTGATTACCACAGTAAACAGGGGCAGTGGTTTGGTTCGACGTTCTATTACATACGCTGGAAAATTCCAAGGTATTTCCAATTTGTAATCTGTTCTCTGAGAGAAGACGTTAACCCTTGAAAACATCTTCACCACAGACCGTATCAACGGTTTGTTTATCCGACAAAAAAATCATTTAAGCTATTTAACGATAAAATGGGAAAATTCCCATCCACATGGTTTGCGAGCATCGTTCCGCAATCAGCCAGAGAAATTTGACTTTCCCAAAGCTAATCATTAATTTTACAAATAGCCCGTTTTACAGGGGGAATGCGACCGCCAGCTCCGCGCTCAATTACAGATTTGCGTTTCGCGAGTATAAAAATAAACAAAATAAAAGCGTTTTGGTTCGTTCTTCTCTTGAAATTTATGTACATTGGAAACTCATTTTGGGCGAATTTAATGACTATACGGAGCTTTTTCCTGACGTGAGCGAATCTATAGAAAAAAAATCCAGCCAGGTTTTTGTAATACTCGAGATAAAATTGAAAATTAATAAGGAAATTGTATTTTAGCGAAATTCTCTGCCACAGATTTTCTAGCTTCCTTGCCTTTTTTCCTCGAATACTTCGATGCCGATGAAAAGGGCGAAAATTTAAACAAGGCGGGATTTATCCGAAATTACATCTTGAAAGTGTAACTGTTTCCTCGTTACCAATCTATTCACCAACATTATTAAGAGGATTTTTGGCGGTGTTCATTTTTTTCTTCGCCCGTTTCCACAAAATTCGCAGATGGATTTTCTATACGAGGTTATTTTCTTCGTCTCAGGGAGGAGAATGGCAGGTGGCAGGAGAGTCGGGCCCGGCTTCGTAATTATTTCTTCTATCTTGTCGAGCAAGGTACGCGAGTAATGAAGTATTTTAATCGATTATGGTCTTATGGATGACCTCCACTTCTGTGATTTTATTCGCTCATTTGGCTCGTGAATGATGACCCTGACAAGTGCGAGTGTTAAATTAACACATGAAATGGTAGTTGTAGGACATTTAAATAGTCTGGATACAATGTACGAACAGCTCCGCCTATTCCGCCCGATGTCGTCAAGTTATTCGCTACTTCAGCGGAAACATGGTCGGTAAACTAGTTCTGCTCGAATGATCCAAGCACATGATTCGTGTAATGGCAGTGGCATACGTAGTGATGAAGACAGTAGAGCAAGTTTTATACTACTCGTACGCGTATTACGTACCTACTTAAACATCATTTAGCACTTCGAGTGCATTTCAGCGTTGTTTTATGACCATATCCAAGGGGGGAACATTGATTTTTTCATTTTTTTAATTTCAAAAAATTATAAATTTATAAATAATCACGTTTGGAGGGGGGAGCTTGTACAAATAGAACAGCTCGAACTTTACTCTTCCAAAAATATCATTTTTTCACTCATGAAGGGAGAAAAAAAAAATTTTAAGTTTAAAAAAAAAAAAAAAAAAAAAAAAAAAAAAAAAATCTCCTTGCAGCGAAACTGATTTTTTTTTGAATGGAATCGTCGGACATAAGTAAATAAAAAATTTGAAATGGAAAAGCGGGAATGAGCAATTTTTGAAAATAATGGCTGCAAAAGTACTTAACGTGTGGCAGTTTTAAAGTTGAAAACTCCATTTTTGATTATTTTTTTCATGCAAAAATTTTCAAAATCTTGAGATACCTAGTCAAGATGGCCCTTTCTCACCTAAGTACATGGTCACACTGGACCAGGTCATGACGTCATTAGTTAATCCGAGCGAACATAGACGTTCGACTCGTATGTAGGATTATTCGTTTACCATTCTGTGTGGCGTATGCATCACATAGAAGTGGCAAATCGCCCTCGGTTTAATTTGTAATAGTTCAATTTGTCAATGTGTTAAAATGTCCAGTCTCAAGTCAATGTGTAAATAGAAGCAATTCGTCATCGATTTGTGAGTGTTTTTATTAGTTCACAGTGTTAATAGTTCAATCTGTGTTGAGTAGTACAAGTCATTTCCAACTCTCACATTCAATTTTTGAAATTCAATTTGACAATTTTCATTTTTCAGTTCAATTTTTCAAATTTTTCAATTAGGTACAAATTTTGAACAATATTTATATAGTTGAATTGTCAATGGGGGTTCAAGTTTTAATAAAAGGTACGAATTCCAAAAAATTTTCAAGAGAAAAAATCATCAGAAACGAGAAATTGAACTTGAGAATAAGTGTTCAAAAATTGGATTTTTGCAAAATTTTTGAAAATTTTTTCACAGTAAAACCTATAAAAAAATCCAAAATTGAACTGAAATGTAAAATAACCATTATTTATTTATTTTTTTTCAGATTCGAATTCTAGGAACGGTCCTCTGAACTGGCATACATTTCGCTAATAACAATTTTCTTTGAAACCTTACGTATTTTCTCATTGTGATTTCTTTTGGCTGTTTTTTTCCAAGTGATTTTCTTTATTTATTTGGCAATTATTTGTCATATCGGATGGTCAAACCTTATTTTCGCATCGTGATTTTTTTGGCTGTTTTTTTCTAAGTGATTTTCTTTATTTATTTGTCAATTATTTGTCATATTGAACAGTTATTTCTTTTGCATATTTTTTTTTTACTTTAAATTCGTACTACCTCGCCGAAGGAATGATTTTTTTGAAAGTTTAAAGATGAGAACAACTTCGAGACTTTAGGTAATATCACCAGGTACCTACATTATACACATATTATAGCATTACGTTTGTAATAATTCATTGTTTTATTTAAGTTCGTGGGGAAAACGAATACATTCTTGCGTTTAAAGGCACATTGCCAGAGCCAGAGCCTTTTTTCTTGTTGGTTTTTTACCTTTGCATATTTTAAGTACCCTTGATCTCGTTCGTTGGTCATTTTTTTATTTTTTTAAGTATGTCCGTAAAATCGGTGCCTGTTTTTTTCTTGTTTGTTTTGTACCTTTGAATACTTTAAGTACGGAAATTCAAACTTAGGTGCATAATTGTTTTTGCCAGAGCCAAAGCCTGAGTCATTTCCATCAAACTGTTCAAGACGTTCCAGCTGCAGTTCAATGACAGAAGAGCTGCACGAAGCAGCAGTATCTCTAGCAAAAGAAATTTGTGAAGGAGTAAGCTGATATCCAATTTTACTTTAAATATCTTCATCTACAAATTCAGCTACGTAACAACATAATGTACCTATTGTAGTGTGAAATGCTGATGACATCAAAGCAAACACTGTTTAAAGATTTTCAGTCTTTGTTCCTGTTTAGAAGCATGATGGACGTTTTTTTTTAAAGGGGCAAAGGGGGTGTAGGGGGCAGCACTAACGTTGAGAATAGCAGCACTAACCTGCTCTAACGATGCTCTATCCTCCCATATGGGTTTCACACCCGTCCCTTCCATGGGCGGGGCTACCATTACACCAGCCCTGCCCAACAGTTCTTTTTTTTTTTAAAAAGGCAAAAGGGGTGTAGAGGGCAGCACTAAAGTCGGGAATAGCAGCACCAACCTGCTCTAACGATGCTCTATCTTCCCATATGGATTTCACACCCGTCCCTTCTGTGGGCAGGGCTTCCATTACACCAGCCGTGCCCAAAATTTTTTTTAAAAAGGGGGCAAAGGGGGGCAGCACTAACGTCGAGAATAGCAGCACTAACCTGCTCTAACAATGCTCTATCCCCTCACTTAGTTTTACCCCCTCCCTTTATGGGCCGGGCCAGTGTAATTTACCTGTGTTCTTGCCTGGTGATGGAAAGTTGTCCTTTCCGAAAAGCGCTTCGCAATAAAGTTTTCATAAGGAGAGAATTTTTATTCTTCACTATCTGTGGACTCCTTAGTTTAGGTTCGCTCTTCACAATTTTTAACTTTACAAATATATTTCACAATTTTTTCAATTTGACAATTTTTAAGAAGTTAGCAATTTTTGTCAATTTTCATTTTTTTTAATTGAACGATTTTTGAAATTTTTTAAAAATTTGATCTTTTATGAAAATTTGATAAATATTGAAAATTGAAAATTCATCAATTTTTGAAAATTTTAACAAATTTTGAGAATTAATTTTTCTCATGTACTGCTAGTCTGCTACGGAGGCCAGAGGAGCTTAAAATTTTTTAATATTTAATTAATTTTATATAGGTACCATTTAACAAATTTTTAAAATTAAAATGAAAATGCTCATAACATTTTCATTTTAAGATGTTAGAAGCACGTTAAACACGCCAAAAAAAAACTTGTACTTTTTTCTTGCTGTGAAAATTGAAAAAAGTCAACCCTGGGTTAGCATTATTTTCATATCATAATTTGATTAAAGGAGCTAAGATCCGAAGTCTCGAATTCGGAAATTGTACAGAGGACGATGTTCCAAAAAGGAAGAGAACCTCCCGGGAATACAAATAAATAAATGGAAAGGTCGAGAGAAAATGATTTTTTTAGCACGAAAAAACGAATAAAAAAATTGCACCTACAAAATAACTAATACCAGACTTAAGTACTAATAATTTCGAAACAACAACGTGTTGCTTCGAAATATTCAGGCCTTTGCGACTTGCGAGTACCAAACGTGTCAGTCGAATTGATAGATCGAACAACCTGGTAAAATGGCCAACCAACCGTTGGCGTTCTCAGCGTTTCCAAACCGAATCCCAACCACCAATTGACCTTTTAATGACGCCACATAAGTAGGATATCCACACCGAATATTTACGATCGAATCGAAGCTACTAAATAAAACGAGCGCGTGATTGGGAGCGAATTAATTCGGAGGACATCTTACACAATAGACGATTTTTTAATGCTTCAGACGTACGTATTTACTATCTAATTAAAGCAAACATATTTTACGTCGGCACCGTTGTTTAATTAAAAAAAGCGACCCGACAATAAAAAAAAAGCATATCAAAAGAAACAATAAAGAAAAAGGTTTCGAGCTAAATCAGGTTTGGCGCAACGGCTTGATATTGTTTTAATTGGAAACAGGATAACATGAACACGACCCTGCGGAATTTTAACGAGCACATTCTCTAGGACTTTAAAAGGAAAATTTAACAGTTGTGTGTTTTTCTTCAAACGATAGAGGACCGCTAATTGACGGTAAAATACTGGAATAAATAAAAACAAAAGGATAAAACTCGCGGTATAATTTTGCAACGTGCCAACAGAATAGACTGGCGCAATCAACGCGAGTATTATCGTGAATTAGACTCGAAAAAAAAAATCTCGAAATTAATTTTTCACAGAAGTTACCAGCGTGGACTTTCATTTAGCACTTTTTGCCCACCGCTATCTCCAAGTGCAGCGCAAAAAATAAGCTTACGTGAAATACAATTGTTTCGTGTTTGAATATTCATTAGAACGAAATACGAGTACTCGTAAATGCCTATTTGTTCTCCGAGTAGTTTCGCTTTTAAAACAAACGAACTGATAATTACTTACCTCGCAACTGACACCATTTTCAAAGCTAATGATTTACTGATACAGAAACCAGCACCACCGGTGGCAAACCAAAATGTTATATTGGTCTGTAAACAAACAAAATAATAAATTTTTCAGTTAGATTGGGTAGAATCGATTAAGTAACATAAATTTGCAAAACCAATTGGTAGGTTATATTCGAGTATATCGCAATTGCAATCGTAAACACAATTATGCAACGTAACTTTTAATTTTGAATTAAAATATCGAATATTCATGCAACGCAGCGTAACAATTGAAATCTAAGCTAATGAAAAATTTCGCCTAGAACGAAATATGTAAAGGTAAGCACACCGAGTTACCTCTACCTGCATAATAACAATGCTCTCATTTTACGACAGGTATTTTATATTTATGTTGTTTCGATAACACTACCTCGGCTTAGTCATGCGTGTATTAGATACAAAATAGTTGTACAAACGCCTACTACATATACATACAGGGTGTGCGGCGAGTGGATGACAATATTTCAGATTTCGATATAACCGGATGAAGGCGTTGTCTATCTTCAAAATTGAAGGGGCAAATTACGTTTTTAGGAAATAAAGGTACTAAAAATCCATTTTTTGACCATGGGGGTAGGTACAAGGTAGTACTTCGAAAAATAAGCAAAATTTTATTATACGAATTTTTGCCTAACTTGCAAATTGAAGGGGCTACAAAAGGATTTTGATTTTAAAAAATCATCATTAAAAAAATGACCGAGAAAATGAATAGTACATTAAAAATGGAGCAAATTTCATCGTTATCACATTCAGGTTTGAAAAGTATGAAAAAAGTAGGTAGGTACCTATGCCTTTGTAAATTTTCCAACTTCAAACTCAAATAACTTTTTAAATTTAGGTGTTGGGCAAAAAGTGTACCATCCATTTTCTTGGTCATTTTTTTAATGATGATTTTTTAGAATCAAAAACCTTTTGTAGCCCCAAGCCCCTTAAATTTGCAAGTTAGGCAAAAAGTCGTATAATGAAATTTTGCTTACTTTTTTAAGTATTACCTACACCCATGGTCAAAAATGGATTTAACCTTTATTTTCCAAAGACGTAATTTCCCCCCTCCATTTGAAGATGTTCAACACCTTTACCTTACAATTTTTTCTTAGTCATACCTGGTTGTATCGAAAACTGAAATATTACCATCCACTCACCGCACACCTTGTATAAGTAGATATATGGTCATACCTATTGTTTTTATGTGCATTATCTATCTATACTTTTATTATAAGTAATATATTAATTGCACCGTGTAAATTCGCAATTAATCAAATATCTCTGGCTAAACTCCAATAAAATGATACAATGAGATATATCCGGGAGCAGTCCTATAACTACTCTATTCTACGTTTGAAAACTAATTTTTAAAGAAATGGGTCGTCTTATACATACAATATATACTTTTCAATAGAGCAGGATAAAATTGAAGACAATTTTTTTGAAATGAATGAAACATGGCGCAGCATAGAAGAAAACCTATCAGGGAAGATTATCTATGTCACTATAGTAAACCAATAAAGACCTTATAACGACAGCAACCGATACGACGCGACGACATAATCTTCTTAGAGCCCGTTAGCCCGTTTCATGGCACTCACGCATATCCTAAATTATGGTGACTCCCATGTCGTCTATCGCCTACCCAGCGACGATTATCTTTCCTTTATCAGTTCGTATACATTGCTACGGCTTCTTAGCTTCTGATACTAAACATGTGGCACTAAATGTAAGATAACACTACACATTTCGTCCAACGGTTCCCTACTTACAATCTTTCGACACATACACACATTGTATGAACGTATACAAATTACAAGTGAACCTGAATCTTTTACAATAAATAATGTACGTGGTAAACAACTTATCCGAGTATTAAAAGCCTTTCGTTCCAAAATGTTTCACGTCTAAAAAATATTTTTTTTATAGGTTATTTCAATTTTCACTTCTGCCTCGTTTGAGTAGTTGCTACTACAAAGTGACAATTGACAAATCAGTTCGGATAGTTGGAAGTTTTTTGATTTAAAATATGTATCAAGTTCGCAATCGATACGTTTTACTAAGTAAACAAACTTTCGTGAAGAGAAAACAGGACACACTCATTTTCTCCTAAAAAACAATTAGAATTTTTTTGAGAATTTTCCTCAAAATTTTAAAGAGAAACTTTCAAAATATAAAAACATTTCACAATAAATAATAAGACATTTAAAAAAAAAAAAAAATTAAGAATTATTTTAACAAAAAAATCCGAAATTTTTTCAAAAACAACATTTTAAAAATTAGATTTTTGATACGATTCTATTTTGTTTCAAAAAAATGATTCTATTCTTCAAGAAAAAAAAAAAAAGATTTTTGAAAACGTTATTCGAAAGTTTTCGAAAGAATTTTATGAAGAAAATGTTTCTCATGAATGAGATATTTTTTATAGGAGAATTTTGTAATGAGGAAATTTCAGTTCTCATAATAATACCTACTCGTACTTAGTGAATTTTTATTTTTTTTAAATTCAATTTTTTTTTCAAGCAAAATTTTCCAAAAAGTTATAAAATTTTAAAAACTTTTTTTTCAAAACATATGAGTACTACGTTATAGTCGTAAAAGTAACTTCCGTGTGATTACTTGTTAGAAGTAACCATTTTATGAATCCCTTTTAAAAAATCTTTTGAGTAAAAGTTGTAGATTAGGATCCTTGCAATAATTTGGGAAATTACAAAAATTTCGATTGGATCCCCCTCCTCTCTACAACTTTTTTTAAATTTGTACTTCTCAACATCAGTGGACTCGTAATATGCGAAATTAGAGGTAGGGGATCTATAACTTTTGTTTGAAAACTTTTTCAAAACTATATCCCGAAAAAAATTTGATAGGTAGGTCTAGGTACTGGTTCATTTTTATCCCTATAGACTCTAGATTGAACTCGGTAATAAAATTGCTTTTAACAATGTAATAGCAGCGAAGCTGTTTTTGTCCTGTTTGTAACTATAACTAAGTACTAAAAAATTTTGTGAGGAAATTTTTAAAAGAATAGATAGAGAGAAAAAATTTAAATAAAAGTGAGATTTACACAAAAAATTATTTTTAAAAATGCTTAATTTTTTTTTTTTTTTCAATTTGAGAATTTTCAAGTGTCCTTTTTTTCGAATTTCTCAAAGTAATTTTAGGCGAGAATTTCAAATAACAAATTTTAGTTCTCATCAGAAATTTCTGGGGAGAATTCTTCAACGTTTTCTAAGGATTTTTTGAAAGTATTTCGTGTAAAAAAACTTTCGCGAATGAGGTTTTTTCCAAGTGAATTTTTGATAACATTTTTATTTATTTATTTATTTTTTTTCAAAATAATTTACTTAGTTTTTTTCAGCAAAATTTTCAAGAAATTGTAAAAAAAATTATACTTTGAACAGGGAAATTTTTAAAAGAAAGTCTGAAAAAAGGCGAGAGATTTTCTTACACGTAAGATTTTTTCTCGGAGAATGCTTTAATTAAAAAATACCAATTCTCATCAATAATTTTCACGGAGAATTTTTTTTTAAAGTCGATATTTTTTTAAAAGTTTTCAATAGTAAATTTCCAAAATCAATTATATTAAATTTTTTTAAAAATCCAAAAATTTTTGACAGATTTTTCTGAGATTTTTTCAAAGAAAATTTTTTAATGAGAGAACTTCAAATCTTCCGAAGAAATTTTATGAAAATGTTTTTAGGGATCTGAAAATAATTTTTAAAGAAATGGGAAAATCTAAAAACAATTGAATATTCCATTTTGAAAATTTGGCACACCAGTGAAATCTAAATGAGAAAAAAAATGCAGCGTACCTACAAAATTTTACATTCGTTCAAAGTCTTGCCGAGGCTCACATTGGTTGAGCAATGACTGCACAAGAACCAAACAAACAAACGTACATACCTACCTTACCTTCCTACCCATATAATAATGCATAGCAATTACAACTACGGCAATAGGTATTTATCAAATAGAAACATGTATTTGTTAGAAAATGTTTCATTGCGTACGAGTAAGGCATATTAAGTACAACGTATGTAAGATAGAACACCGCTAGGAAAATTATTATTCGCCATTGAACAAAAGTCATTTGTTTATTCTTCAAGTTTCAAGGTACGTATTACTTTATAATAAATCTTACGTTAGCTTGAGAACTGCGACGACACCGAAATATTATTACGAAAATCATTATTCATCGTTGGCTCTATCTTACTTTAATGTACCTCACAATCGCTCAGTGTTTGGAAAAAAAATACAAAATTGGGATGCTTGCATAGGAATTCATGAAAGAAGAATGTTGTACTTTTTGTCTACCTTGTGATTTGGAATAGTAGGTAACAAAATGTATCAACGATCATCGAAGCTTCTGAATTTTTTTCTTGAAAAAAAAAAAACTACCGAATTTTTAAACGTAAATCAATTTACTTGATATTGGCACGCTTCCAAAAAACCACCTAATAATAAGTTCACAGTTCGGCTCGCTTTATATGGTCGAATTATAACAACTTCATATGCCTAAAGCTCCCAATGTATTATATTAAATGAAGCTTTATGTTCGACTAGGCTAAAATTTTAGAACAAAAATAACAATAATTATAAATCATGCGAGGTCAAAGTTCTGCTATCAAGTGAGCTACGGAAGTAATAACAGTATCCCAAAGAAAATGTAACACTATCATTAAGTTCAAGCTGTAAGAGAGGAGAAAAAAAGAAAAGGAGTAATAAGCCCGGGGGAAAACTTCGACAGAAAACTACGATAAAAGAAACACGAACCATCGGTAGGTAGACAATCGAATAAAACTTCGCATATGGCACGCTTCAGCAAGCGCTCGCAGCTTTTTACATATAGAACGGACAGAAATGAATAACTAAAATGCCTTTGGCAGTAAATAATTACGCCGCCTTTAACATTAAATTTTCAATACGATGAAAAGTGGAATAATAGAGGAGGGGCACGAACTGTTTGTAGCGTAAAACCTACGGCTAGAAGTGGCTAGCTGGCTACGTACGAACTAGTTCAGCTTCCTATACAAAAATGTTCAACGTAGGCTAATCAAGGCACCACTGAAGTAATCTATTCAAAGAAATGTTGCTCTTAACGCTGTATAAGATGATAATGAAATTTTAGTAATATAAACTTGGAAATAGGTTATGGCGGTTATTGACTTTCTTATAAAAAATGATTTAGAAATTTCGAAAATAGCAGTATGACTGGTTGCGGGTTAAAAATTGAGTCAGGCGATCGTAAGTATCTTATTTATACAGGGTGTTTTCACCGTGTGGTTAAGGAAAATCCAAAGAGATAAGTAGTGAGCCCATAAGAAACAAAAAATGTTATATACACATGGTGCCTACCTCGAATATTAAAAAGGGAAAAAATAAAATCTGAAAAAAAGGTTTAATCGAGTATTCAGGTAGTACCACTAAAAACATTGGAATTTTTTATTCGTGACAATTTTTGCCCGAGTTTGAAAATGAAGGGACTACAGAGCTTTGAAAATTGATATTGGTTAAATTTGAGGCCCCCAGTACTTTATTTTTGAAAATAGGCAAATTTGTCACCATGGTAATTCTACGTAAATGTGCTGATTCGGCTGAAATAGGATTGCGTAATTAAGTAGGTAATGTAGTTACTTTTTAAGAAAATTTTAAAAACTGTTTTTGAAATTTTAAAAAATAAAACTGAAAAGTATTGTTTTTGAGTAAAATTTGAGGAAGTGGCTTTCACACAAAATACTGAAAATATGAGATTGGATATTTTTTTTTTTAAATTAGGTTTTCGTTACGAAAATAACAAAAAATATTGTATATTTTTCTGCTCGAATTATGTAAAAATAAGTATGTGTTTATAAATTTCACAAGCTTCAGGGTGATATGATTCAGTGGCATATCTGGGACATATTTTTGGGTGAGATTTCGCATGTTGAACGTAAAGTTTTATATTTTTCATAAGAATTTTTGGAAACCATACGCACACTCTCAACACCCTCGAAAAATTAAAAGAAATACATTTCATATGGAAAATAATATTTAGGTAGGTATTCAAAATTACAAAAATTTTGGAATCGAACAAAGATTAAACTTTTTTGTCCATGTAAAAATTTTAAAAAACTCGAATTTTATTCAAACCACAATTTTATTCAAAATTAACGATTTTTTAAATTTTGTTTAAAACTGCAATTTTCAATTTTAGCATCAGTAATTTGAAATAATTTAAAAATAAAAGTTGAAAAAAATTCTCAAAGCCAACATTTTTTTTTAATTGGCAGTTGAGTAAATTTTGTTTTAAATTATAATTTTTTAAATTTTATTAATACGTTGAAGTTATTTTATTATAAGCTAGGTAAAAAATTTAATTAATTTTTTATCCAAGCCACAACTTTGTTTCTTAATTGAATATACCTATTTTAAAAATTTTAAGAAGTTCTTTCTTTCATTTTTTTTTAAATTATGATTTCTAAAATTTTGTTTAAATTCACAATTTTGCAAATTTTGTTGTTCAATTTTCTTTTATTTTTAAAATTATTTTATATTTTTGAAAATCAAATTTGAAAAAAAAAATTTAAATGCACTTTTTTCAAAATAACAACTTTATTCAATTTTAATAATACCTATGTAGGTATTTAAAATGATTATTTCATGTTTTTAAAAATTAAATTTTGAAAAAAAAATAAAAACCACAATTTTATTCTAAATTAAAATTTTTTCATCTTTAAAATAATTCAAAACGTCAATTTTATCCTGAACCACAACCTTTTGAATACCCAGTTATCTAGGTATGAGTAATTGGAAAAAAATCATGATTTTGTTCAAAATTACAATTTTTTCAATTTTATTAGTGACTGAAGTTCATGGTGAAGGTACAGACATTTTGGGGGTAGTTTGTGTGTCAATTTTTGAGACAAACATTTGACGATTTTTGAAAAATCAAAAAAAAATCCAATTAGACAATAATTTTAAAAAATTCAACTACTTTAGAAAATTTGATAATTTTTTTAAAATGTGACAATTTTAATCAATATTTTTTTCGAATTTTTAAAATTTTAGAAAATTCAACTATCTTAGGAAATTTTATACTTTTTGAAAATTTTGCAATTTAGGCAGTTCAATAATTTTTGAAAATGTGAAAAAAATTACTCTGAATTTTAAAGAAATTCTAACACTCAAATTTTTGAAAAATAGTATACGGGGAGATATGGAGGTTTTCAAGAAGAGGGAGTAAACGTTCAGGAAACGGGTAGGGAGGAAGAGGGCATACAAGCTAAATTTATTCAATATAGTGTTTAGAACAAGAATCAATTATACATAAAATCGCTTTTAACAATGCAATCGAGCGGAAGGTTTTTTTATGAAGTCGAGACCCTATTATATGGAAAATGTCTGTACACGCGGTAGGGTTATTTAATAAAAATTCACAGTTTATTTTTTATAAGTACAAAAAAATAGTCTCGTATGAGATATGGGGCGACGACGTGTCAACGAAACTATAAGTCTTCGAAAGTCTCGCGCAGGCTACAATTTTCACACATTGTAAAGAGTCATTTTTCCATCATCAATCGTTAGCATTCGTAAGGATTTAGGATTTCCTCAGCTGAGAAGGCAGACTGCAGGACTTACCCTATTGTCTTAAAATAGTGAAGTACGAGTACATGCTTTGGGCGAGAGGGGCAGAAGGCGTTGAATATAGCCGAGTAATAAATATGGCGTCCAAGTAACCGAATATTGTTTTATAAGCGTACGACATAGCGTAGACAACGTATCGTGTACGTAAACATATATAGCGAAATATGTCAACTTTAAATATATGTAAAAAGAATGACGGTATTGGATTATTCATGAAACATTAAGTTTAAGTGATGGCGAGAAATATACGCGTAAGCATTCAGCACCCCGTAGGTCTCACTGGCACCATGTGTTTCACAACCATTACCGACCCCCTAAGGACCATTCGTACATTGCACACGTTATACATCATTCTTCTTGCCGAAAACCGAAACTCACGAACCCGAATCGTCGATGCGCCATATCCATACTCTTACTCGTATCTCCTCGGTCCTCGCGTGCGAAAGATACGTAGACGTACTTGCAACAACATACCGGAAACGTCGACAAGCGCCCAATCTCCACTGTACACACGAGTAGATAAAGGTTCGCACATATGAGTGTAGTGTACTGTACTCGTTTATGCTGAGTAGATTCTCCTCGAGACGTTCTCGTTCGGCTCGTTAAAAATAACCCACCGCAGCAGTTAGTCATAATTTTCGTCCTAGTTATGATGATTTCTCGCAGACCCAGTCCTACTCTCGGCTATGTACTTTCACACCTAATCGCTTCAAAAGATATGCGACTTGTCAGCTGTCAAAATGTACGCCTCGTCATTTAAACCACACCGCCCTCACTGGCATGGCACTTTCAAGTGCAAAATGTATACCGCTCTATGATATACCAGCTACCAGTCTATGAACGAATAGCTGAACCACCTGTAAGACATTTACTTCCGTCCAACGATGTGATTTTCACCTGTTTAAATTGGTTCAGTATGGGATAAGTGGAGAGGTTTCTAAGAAATATTATGTACGATGGTTTGCAGGTTGGAAATAGTGCTCAGGAAATGAGCGTAGTTTTAAAATATTCTTTAAACGAAGGTGAGAAAAAAATTAAGGATATGAAGCTATTCGAATGTGATGAAACCATACTTCAAAAATGGGTTGTTGATTTTTCTGATTTTTAAAAATAATATTGATATTCCTGATATTTTTTTATTCATAAGTTTTCGAAAGTCTGTACCTAACAATTAATTTCATTGATTTTTTTAGTTTATATATTTTCGAAAATGTAATAAGATATTGCTAAGTTGAAAAAATTGACAAATCACAGAAAGTCAAAAAACTTATTGGTTTTTTAAAAAACCATCTTTCTAAAAGTTTAACCTTTGAAAAACTAAATTGATTCATTTCGAAGGAAAAAGTTTTCCAAATTTTCGAAGTCCTAAAATTCGTCAATTTTCTGTAGAATTTTTTTGTAAGTCAAACCCTACATTGTAGGGTTGAATTTTTTGTAATAATTGCACGTTCAAGAAAGAATTGAAAAAATTGATTCTAATATTTTTCTTATTTTATAAAATTAAGGAAAAAACGAATTTCCATAAAATTAATCGATTTCATGCAGAATTTTTTTGTAAGTCGAGGATTGAATTTTTTGAAAAAATTTACCTTTTAAGTAAAAATTGAAAAAAGTGATTCTAAAATTTTTTGAAATTTATAAAATTGAGGAAAAAACAAATTTTCATAAAATTAATAAATTTTCTGTGTAATTTTTTGTTAGGTTAAACCCTACAATTGTAGGGCTGAATTTTCTGAAAAAAATGGCCTTTCAAGTAAAAATTGAAAAAATTGGTTCTAGAATTTTTTTAAATTTATGAAATTGAGGAAAAACAAATTTCCATAAAATTGATGATTTTCTGTGGAATTTTTTGTTAGGTTAAACCCTACAATTGTAGGGTTGATTTTTTTGAAATAATTGCACGTTCAAGAAAGAATTGATAAAATTGATTCTAATATTTTTCTAAATTAATTTATAAAATTGAGAAAAAAACGAATTTCCATAAAATTAATCAATTTCCTGCAGAATTTTTTTTTACGAGTATCTAAGTCAAGGGTTGAATTTTTTGAAATTTATGAAATTGAGGAAAAAACAAATTTCCATAAAATTGATAAATTTTCTGTGGATTTTTTTGTTGGGATAAACCCTACAATTTTGTAGGGTTGATTTTTTTTTTTTTTGAAAAATTGTCCTTTCAAGTAAAAAATGAAAAAGTTGATTCTCTTATTTTTTATTTATGCAATTAAAGGGAAAAACAAATTTCCATAAAATTAATCAATTTCCTGCAGAATTTTTTTGTATATAAGTTAAGGGTTGAATTTTTTGAAAAATTGACCTTTCAAGTAAAAATTGAAAAAAGTGATTACAAAATTTTTTGAAATCATTTATGAAATTGAAGAAAAAACAAATTTCCATTAAAATTAATAAATTTTCTGTGGATTTTTTTGCTAGGATAAACCCTACAATTGTAGGATTGATTTTTTTTTTGTTGAGAAATTGCCCTTTCAAGTAAAAAATGAAAAAGTTGATTCTATTATTTTTTATTTATGCAATTAAGGAAAGAACAAATTTCCATAAAATTATTCAATTTTCTGTGGAATTTTTTGGTAGGTCAAACACTACAAGTAGGGTTGAATTTTTTGAAAAAGTTGCCCTTTCAATTCAAAATTGAAAAAATTAATTATAAAATTTTTCAATTTATGAAATTAAGGAAAAAACAAATTTTCATAAAATTAATCAATTTTTTGTGGTATTTTTTGGTAGGCCAAACCCTGCAATTGTAGGTTTGAATTTTTAAAAAAAATTCCCTTTTAAGTAAAAATTGAAAATCTTGATTCTAAAATATTTTGTTAAAATTTATAAAATGAAGGGAAAACAAATTTCTACAAAACTAATCAATTTTCTGTGGAATTTCTTGGTGGCTCATTTTTTTAAATTTTATTCAAGAGCTTTTTTTCAAATCTTTTTCCAAACAGTTTTTTTTTTAATTCCTTTATTTCACAATTTTATTTATTAGCCGATTTTTTTCAAAATGAAAGATCAGATAAAATGAAAATTACCTACTCCTATTTTGTTAAAAAAAATATAATGTATTTCAATTTTGTTTGATAGCAAATTTTTTATTTTAAAACAATACTGCTTGAATTTCGTTTGTCGATTTTTTTTTTTTTTTTTTGATGGCAAATGTAAATATGTTATCCAAGTCATTTTTTAGTTGGGAATTTATCCATAATTTAGAAACTTTAGAATATTTTGAATTCTGTCCAAAGGTGTCTAACAGGTGAAGAAAGTGCTGAAAGTGCTGAAAAGGTCCTCCAATTTAGAAATTGGTACTGAAAATCGAAAAAGTGCTGATTTTTGCTCAAATGTTCTCCTTTTTTCGTTAAAATTCATTGAAAATTCTTTATTCAAAATTCATCAGAAATTAATTTTTTTCCCTTAATCATTCGAAATGAAAATATGGCAACACTGTATACGTATTATTAATTTTTTTGTATTTCTTTGTGCATTGATTTTTTGATTTTTTTTCCTTC
>FIZV01034525.1:0-11344 GCA_900050545.1 Trionymus perrisii | reverse complement strand
AATTATTATCATTTTTTTTTTATGTGAACTGATTTTTCAAATATTTAAAAATTATCTTCATAAAAAATTAATTAGGTAATAATTTTTTTGCACTCGAAACTGTTTTTTTTTTTATATCGAAAATGATTTTTTTCTTCAAATTGATGTTTTAACAAAACTTGAATATTAGTTTAAAAAAAAAAAATCCAAATTGTACAAAAAAAAATGGTTTATTAGAATTTTTTTATAAAATTTGTTTTAAAAAGTAGAAAACTTTTACGTTGGCACGATTTGAAAAAGTTGTCTAAATTCATTACTTACTAACTATTATTTCACAAATTGAAAAAAAATTCAGTTACAAATTAGGAAAGAAACGTTCTTCTTGAAAAAATTTAAAAATTCATTTTGAAACAAAACTCTATTCTCATAAACTATTTTTAACTATCAATGACTTTTTTTTCATAAAAAATTAAACACATGATTTTTTTTTAATTTCATCGGAGATCCGAGGAAAATTATACTCATAAAATTAGCTTGAGCATGAAGTACTATATTTCTTTAAAAATCGATCAATTATAAATAATCCAAAATCAACGCCCACAAAAACAGATAAAAATGAAATATAAGTTCGATAAAAACTTTTCGGCAACTTGACTCAAAATAACCCCGTTTTCTGGCATTCGAAAGAAAAAATCTCATTTCGAAGCACTAAAAATAAAAACACGCAAACGAAATTAATGACAAACCCGTTAAACCAATGTTTGAGAAACCCATTCGATCACCTCATTCCAATACCAGCAATACTACCTTTCAACAGCACACAGTTTGAAATCACCATTAAAACGTACCCACTTAAAACAATTTTTTTTATTCGTTTTCAACAGCGATACAAAAACGCTAGGTACTTCCCTTATACGGACGCACCCACCCTCTGGAAAACGACTGTTTTCTATCACCTCGCACTCAAAAACTCACCATTTCGGTGCAAGACAAGAGTACAAAAACGCGAGTTATTTCAATTTACACATCGTAAAAGTGAAAAAGTACCCGACGCTACATAAACCACTCACGTCGCATCGGTCGGTCGCAAATTCCCAAACGTGTAGATTTCAAGTTCACTCGATTGATAATAAATTCACTGGATATCTGAAAATAGCACCTAATTTACTATTACTTTTGTTTATTTTCATTCTAGAAAGATACGAATTGGCAAAGATTCAAAACAACGTTTTATAAAATTTATGTATGTATGGAGATCATTCTAACACCGAATACGACTAAAAATACCTATGGTATAGTGGTCGAAAGGAATGCGGTTTTTACACTTTCGTTTATCCAAATTCGAGTGATTTACGGTAAATGGCTCCGAAAAAGAGATGACCCGAGAATTAGGATGAATGATGATTCTTTCAAGGCACCTGGATTCGAGACGTAAAAGATATTAACTGGTTTGTCAATGTGTGACAAAAGACGACGTGGGTGAGACCGTATTATAAAATAATTATATTTCTTTTAGCTGAAATGGCAATTAGATTTGTACTTTTATTACGTAGAGTCTACGTTTACTCGTACTATCGTACTTAGTCTGTTATATTTAGTATGAACGTTTGTTATAGATGTATAAAATGTAGTTATAATGATTAATGTAGAAAAGATACATCTACATATAATAACGGATTCGTTTTATTCGTATTTTCTATTCCCAGCGTAAACGCTATTAAATTGTTTTTTGATTGGTATAAATGGAAATTATTCGACTTTTTAGGGCGACGTTAACTATTTAAATGAAGAATAATTAACCTTTTTGGATCGTAAATCTTGTAATGAGATTCTGATCGAGAGTGTGAAAATTTGTGAATAATTTTTACGAGACAATTGTATCGGTTATAGAGGCAATAAACGATAACGAATTACCCAATCGAAAATAGTACTTTGTTTTGAAAATGCTATCACAAGGCTATCACCGACGATAACGAGATTACCATTCTTGAATGGTATATCTATAGAATTGAGATACTATAAAACCGTATAAGATTTACGCGTAGGTGATACATTTATGCGACACATCAAAGACACATGGTACCAAGCATGAGAAAAAGATTACAATTTCAACACGTCGCAGATGTACATTTCGATGATTTTGAAACACGCGAAGATTGTTTACATGGAATTCAGGTGGCAGTACATCATCACGAGATTGTTTTACGAGTTGATAGAAATTATTATACGATCCAAAACCGCACGAAATCTGTTCGATTTTTTGAACAAAAAATATTACGGATACGAAATCATCCTACGTAAAATACTGGTATAGTATTCCATTCAGAAACAAACCGTGCGTGAACTATCAAAAACCGCACCTGCATTTCACGCCCAGATTGACAAAAGTTTTTCGTACAATACTCACCACACCCGCATTCATGCGATGAGTTTTACCCAAACAGGAAATAGAATATCTTTCAGTTTCAAAATCTTTACCTGAGATTAGAGTACGCCTTGTTTCCTAAGGTACAGCTGCATAAATCGACTACAAGTTCGCCAAACTTTCCACCATCGGATGCTGTAAACATAAGGCTTCAAACTTAGAAAAATTACCAAGTTGACCATTTACGCTGATCAACCCGCAGGCTCATTGTAGTCTCAAATAACTCTTACTTGTGAGTAGATACCATCTTCTTATGGCACATATTCGCATGAAAGAAATTTCGCCGCTGTCTATTGTAACTTTCATTCAAAACACATGTCGAACCCGAATGCACGTTAACTTTCTTCAGAATGCCATTGTCGATCATATTACAGTCAATAAGTGTTTAATTTCCGGATAATTAACACATTTTACGAAACAAAAGACAAAAGACGAAGAGTAGACGCGAAAATAACCGCAAAAGCTTCCTTTTCAATTCTAAACAATATGGTCGAAAATTCGAAATTCTAAACAATGCAGTCGTGATTCACTCTTAAATCAGTGTTACCGATCGTATGAGCGTCTATTTATCATTGGTTTTTGGTTTATCGCTTTACTTATTATTTTTAAATCAAAAATAGACGATAATCAATATTTTAAAATTATAATTAATTAAAGTACTACTAAAAATGATTTATTGGTTCGCAAAAACTGAAAATAACTTCTTTTCGGACAATTTACAATGACCAAAGCCAAAACGTTGTAAGAGAGTAAAACCACCTGTTGCGTAAATGAATCACATTGCCCTAAGATAAACAAACCTTTTTTTAATATTTTAAATTTAAATTTAAAAAAAAATTTTTTTTTTTTTAGATTACCGAATTAGATATATTTTTTAATTTTTAAATTTTATTTTATCATGAAGCAATCTTCTGTGTTTGATTTTCTTTGAAGATTAGTTCAAAAATCAATTAAATGTCAAAATGATTACCTATTTATAAACAAATCCTAATTGCTTTTTACTGTTACTTCTTTCGAACTCTCTTTCGATGAAATTGAACAGCGGAAAAATATTCAACGTGCTACTTAACATCTGAAATTACTATTTCAATATTCAAATAAACAATTATTAGTAAATTATCGATGAAAACCAATAACAGTAGTTAAACTACGACACCGCAATATGCAATCTGTACTACTTTTATGCAACGTTGAGTACCTAATAATAATAAATTTTCCACCGAAGAATAGGTATATTACATATACTCAAATTTGCAAAAATGTTCTATCTGCGTAGATGTATAAATCCAATCTTTCATAATTCAGCTTACAAATTATCGATCGAATACGTATGTAATTAGAATTATTCATATGAAAATTATGTTCGAAGAAACGAAGAGGAAAAAAGTCACCCAAAAAGAAAACTCCACATAAGTATGAAACTTCTAAGAATTTATTTTGTTTTGTTTACATACCTATAAAAATACACAAAAACACGTAGGCTAAGAGGACAAAATCGAAAAAAAAAAATACACATAACAAAACGGAAATACAAAAATTACATGCTGTCTTAGATGTTAAATTTCATTGTTTCCAAAGAATTGCTACAAAACTAACGGTACATCGAGGTTATCTTCCCAAATAACGTTATACAAAGTCGTGTATATTTCGATAAAGATACCGACCAAAATTAACTGGTTCAGTGACTTGAATTGTCGTTAATTTAAGTAATAATTATTAGCCTTTTTTCACTATGTTATGTTTTGCGCCCTAACTAACTGGGGGAAAACAAAGGAACTGCGAATGCTTATCAACGTCAACATACAAGGATCGACTTTGACATTGGAAATATATTAGAATAATCATGTCATAATAATGATCAAAAACATCGTTTACAACCATCTAAGTAATAATCGCGGAGAACAGTTTGTTTTGATTTGGAATTACAGCTTACAAGTTACTATGAACACTTCTAAGAAAGTTTGTTTTCCCCTAATTTAGTTTGGCAAACCGAGTTCACTATACTGCAATACACGGGCACGACGTCAAGTGGAAAAGGCTAATACATAATACATTACACAACGATCGGTATGAAATTTCAAATTTTCCATTAGGATATTAAAAATTTCAATTAGTATGTTTAGGGCTGCATTTTCATAATTAATAACAAAGAATGTGTGTGAAAAAGTACAATTTAATTAAAGACTGTTTATGGAATGATAACCACTTCGATTGTGCGAAAGTTTCAACATAACTGTGTAATTTATATACCGACGAAAAAAATTTACATCCAAATGAATTCTCTCATGAGGAACTTGGTTTACGCCCGGATCGTTCAACTTATACGACTAAATTAAAAACTAAAATCAGTTGCTTAAGAATAATAATGCTGACTAGAAAATGAAAAAAAAACTTTCACGTGAATTCAGGGTAAAAGTAGACAGGTATTATCCTTAAACAACTGAATGAGAGACTCGTTATATAAACTATCGCATGTTTTCGCTATTCGTACTTTTAAAAAAGTATGAAAAAAATTAGATAGGTACCTATTTTTAGCTCGCCCTAGGTATTTATACTGTCCAGATTAGCCGGCAGAGATGTAAACGGTGCTCTGGTTCATTTCGTAATTTAGTCTCCAATAAATTATGATTTAATGATGAATTCATGACCTACGAGTATAATTATAGAGTACGAAAATTTCTCCGGTTGGAAATATTTCTCTAATGGAATTGCTCAAGTATTTGATTTGGATGTTTGATTGAATTTCGTATCAAATGGGTCATTATTATTAGTACTGGAATGTTTTCATGAGTCGACTATTTATACTGTATACTCGGACTATTGCATTTTTAGCTGACTGAATCAATAATTCGACTTTAATAATGATCATAAGCCATTGTTTAATTTCTCTATGAATTCTAAATAAAGTTATCCAAGAATATAATCTACAAAAATAATACTGGTGATTAAAAAGGCACTGTTGGAAAATTTCTAAGGAATAGAGCTATTGTCGTTCTTAGAATATAAAAATGAATAATCAAGTATCGATAAAATACTATATGCGTCTTTTCCAAAGAGCAATTTCAAGGTTTTTATACATATTTTTGATCATACCAGTACCTACAAAACTTCTGGTTTACCTATACAATAAACTACCGCATACTAATAGGGACTAAAAAAATCGTTACTCAATTCCGAAGGTAAAATACTTGTTGCCTCATAAATTACCAAATCGCGTTTGAAATAGTTCTCCAACGATACCGATCATAATTTTTGTACAATTACGTATATATATCGCATCGTAGTAGTAAATTGTCAAAACGTCGTAATGCTCGATAACGAAATTTTTAATGATAATTTCGAATAAAATAACAATACCTATTCTAACAATACTCTCGTTTATTTACATTCATTATAATTTCTCTGATTACGCGTCCCTTTTCACAATGCATGGTTCGAAACGTTGAAACAATTGTTTCACTTTTGTAACTTTGAGCATCGAGAATAAAATTTCGCCATGTTCTAATTTTGATAATTTATAATAAATTTTCAGCTTCGTTTTTCTCTATAGCTGTTGAAGTGTCAATAGCAAGGTTTTCGAGTTTAGCAATGGGACACCTACATAACGATATGTTTCATAAATTATGTGTAAATTTATACGTGAAAAAATTCAAGTGTTGATAGTATAGCAACAGATATGTTTATGTTTTAACACGTTTTTTATCACCATAATAAACGTTTTACGATGTAAATTTAATACGCGAACTTGAAAATTTAAATAAACGCCATTTACAACGTTTGTCAATTAGTGAACAAGTATGTAACGGGAACCTCCCAAATTGTAAGAAATTAAATAAAAATGACCAAGTTTTATATCAGCTTCTCTGTGACAGTATACATGTGTACCAAAGCGAGCTTGCATAAAATGTAGATTAATAAAACCAAACTTTTTCGACATGACTTTAAACTTACATGTAACTAGATTGTTTGTACATTTTATTTTTTCTTCCTAAGGTAAAATTAGATTTAAAAAAACTTCAATAAGTATCAACTAACAACTCAGTTGTAATAAAACATGGTGGGATTGGTGGGTTCAAATTACAAACAAAATTTGGTATAAAAATGATTGGAAAATTGAATTATCCAACAAAACATTGCATCAAAGTATGAATAATATGAAAAAAATTAGTCAAAAATACGAAAAAATCATCGCGTAGAATTTCGAGTCTCCGGAGCTCCGAAGTTTGAATGTTTGAAAAACAAAACACCATCGTTGAATAATATTTGGCAACACTGTTGCGGAATGAATGGAATTGGAACAGTGGTTGCAATACAAATGGGATATTGATATTATTATATTAAAAAATTAATAAAACCTTTTTTTTACTTGGCGTACGGAAATTAAAAATGAAATGAAAATTTAAAAATAACCCACACGTGAACGTCGACTTTCTATGTAAAAACTCGAGATGTTTTTTTATAACAAATGATTGTGAGTAAGTAATCTAATTGATTAGTCATTTTCGATTAACAAATATTACGCGCTCTTAATTTATATTTGATATGGTCTGTTAACCTTGAAATAGGGTTATTTACGAATTTAATTGCGCGATTAATTGTGTAGAAAGTGTTGGGTCGAAAACGCGGAAAAATGATGTTCAACTTTCTAATCGTTAAGGTCAATTTTGCAGATTTACTCGTACATTGCCACATATAATATGTTTTGGAAGAAATGGCCGCGATTCCAAAGTAATAAGCATAAACTCTGTCTTATAAATAAAAAATAGATCAACAAAATAACATAAAAGAGGGAGATTTTGATTTTGATAGGTGAATTCTATATTACAGACGCAACGCAGAAGGAAAAACAAAAAGAAGACTACAATTTGACTGCATGTATTACAGGTAAATTCAATCGTATATCGGTGAACATTACGAAGCTTACCTGATTGGTATTCACCATAAAAA
Organism: Trionymus perrisii; assembly: GCA_900050545.1. Lineage (NCBI taxonomy): Eukaryota > Metazoa > Arthropoda > Insecta > Hemiptera > Pseudococcidae > Trionymus > Trionymus perrisii. The sequence goes on along the minus strand of FIZV01034525.1, from coordinate 3,993 downwards.
ACGAAACGGAGGTTTTTACGAACCTCGCATAAATATCGCCTAAGCGTAAAAAAAAAGGAAAAGAAAACCCTATGTACACGAACGAAAAAACATATGCGTATTTACATAAATAGATTAACCTACTCACAGCCTCGTTTACGTAAAACGAAAAGAAAAAAATGATAAAAAAAGTAATATATGAGGAAATCGTTTTAGTATTAATTTTAAACATCAGTACCACATCTTTGATACCTTCTATCGGCAGGCGAATTCCTAGAATGTGGCATAGTTTGAAATGCTGGCGGCGGAACTGGCGGAGGACCGGAACACATTGGCGGATATACTGGTACACCTCTCTGCCATACTTTTAATGTTTTGGCGCAAGGTTGACTAATATCATTTTCGGGCAAAATTGGTAAACCATAATCGGGCGGATAATCGTTGGACATACGACTATGGGTAAATACGTCGTCGCTGCCGGATCCAGCACTGACGGTATCAACGATGATGGGCATACGATCGTGGATATCGTAATTGAATCCTGACGAGCTGGCTGCTCTCGGCATGGCGTAAGATTTTTGCCAATTTTGACAATAGTCGCTGATCGGTCTGGTGATGGGAAGCGGTGTAATGCAAGTTGAGTCGCGTACGTTGGTACCGCTAATAAGGTCAGGATTCGAGAAAGCAGGGTTACCGATATCGCTGAGGCTGCGACTGTACGATAAATCAGAAGTGACGGTGAATGCTTTACCGGATTCGGATTTTATCTCGGAGTCGTGACTTTTCTGCGAGGACGTCTCCATGGAATTCTTTTCCGGCGGTGGTTTTACACTTAGAGATTTTTCTTTAGACGAGCCGTACGAAGATACGCGGATTTTCTTCACTAGCAATATGATGACGATCAGCATTAACAAAATTAAAGCTCCCAAAGCGATGGTTATGGTATTGATGTTGGTGTAACTCAACGATACGATGCTACTATTAGGTGGTAAAACGTATAGGGTGAAGTTAGCTTCATCGTTACCGGCTCGATTTTCAGCCACACAGTGATATTCGCCGGCATCTCCTTCTTCTAATTTTTTCATCACAAGTTTACTTCTTTTTTCATGTATGTCGTCTTCAGAGTCGAAAATCAGCACTCGTTGGGAACCATCGAAAACGGTATTATTCGGAAGTATATGGCTGCTGCCGAAATACCAACTGATTGTGGCAACCGGATCAGATTCGACTCTACATTCGATGGTTATATTACCGCCAATGACAGCTTCCACGGAACGAATATCGGTTTTAATCGAAGGCCGGCATGCAAAATCAACGGAATCTAGTTCAGCCAGTGATTTATCTTTGATACGTTCAGGACCTCCGGAACATAATATAGGAGTCGGGATGTTGATTTTACGTTCGTCGATCCACGTTTTGACAGCTCTCAAGTGGCAATCGCAATGCCACTTATTGCCGTCCAATTCGACCGATTTCAATTTGATTAAATTCTCCAGAGTATCGACATGTAAATCTTGTAATTTGTTACCGTTCAGTTTCAAGTACTCCAAGTTTGAAAGTCCATCGAACGCTTTGGATCGTATGGATGTGATATCGCAATGAGATAAATCCAAACGGATGAGATTTGGCACCGATATGAATGAGAATGGTTCGACTCTCTGAATGGGGTTATGAGCTAAGCTGATATTCCTCAGGTAGGGAATGTCCTCGAAAGCTTGAGACGGTATGTGGGTAAGTAAATTATCCGATAGATCGATTTCGATCAAGTTGGACAATCCGCGAAACGCGTACCGATCGATTTGACCGAGACGGCATGACCTCATATACATCTTTTGTAGATCCATCAACCCGGATCTTTGAAACGTTTCACGATGTAAACTTTGTAAATCATTACCGGATATATCGAGCACCTGAGTTTCTTTATCGATACCGATCGGAATAGTAATTAAACCACGATCCGAACACTCGACCGTTTTTTTACCACTTTTCCACTTACACGAGCACTCGTTCGGGCACCCCGTACAGTACGAAACTAACACCAAAATTACAACACAGAACGGCCAAATCATGGCGAAAAAATTATATCATTCCAGAGCACACGGACACAGTACACAGTATTCGTAAAATTACAAAAGTACGACGTACGACGTACCGTAGAACATTCGCAACCACAGAACTTCACCGTCGAACCATACTAACGCACTAGAAAGCGCGAACTGTACATGCACAAAACACTGTAACGTAGCAACGGCGCGATAACAAATGAATAAGTGACACTGGAAACTCCAAGTCGAAGACTGGAAGCCGTACTTCACGATAGCCTCAGAACACGTCACGATTTTGGTCTCATCCTCTCTCCCACTCTCTCCCATGCACGTTCTCTTTTCGTCTTCGTCCGACAGTCGTGAGTAATCATTGAAAATCACCGGTATTTTATTTTAAGACATCACGAGCTCTTTCGGAGATTCCCTGTACTACATTAATTACATTTTGCAATGGTTCTCAGTATCAGACAATTGCCATGTGTATCGTAATGCTTCGTATGCTTTGTTTCAAAATTCAACTGAACTGTGTGCTCGAATCAGTTGATAAGTTTTCAATTTCTAACAAACTGGGAAAATTGGTTGTGTAGAGATAGACCCAAAAAAGTTATCGTAATTTTTCACTGATAACATTCAGTTATAATTAGATAGGAAGAACGACGCATACATTTCGATAACACATTCCTTTCTTAATTATCTGAATAATTGTTTACCCATTGATAATAGCAGCATGACTAATCGTTCAACACTCTCGGGGAATCCTTATTTATACGTTTTACTAGAATTACTATTTTTATCAGCCAGAAAATTCATCTTCGTCATTCTCTAGGTAGTAGGTGAGGTACCAAGTACCAACACGTCACTCCATCCTGCTTCCGCTACCTACCTACTTTTATTCGATGGCAATTTCATTCAAGATTTGCGATTTTTCTTAATGAATTAATAACGGTACGAATCATAGCATCTTTACATTCCTTACTTTAAGCGTACATTAAAAATGAAGAAATCGACTCTCAGATGGAATATATCCGTTATCCCCGTTACTATAATGCATTATAAACAGCATCTTGCAGTCGTATTTGTAACATATTCTCGAGAATATTTGCATTTATGCGTTTTAAAATTAATTACGAAGGGTTTATTTTTTTCTTTTGTTACCAGGACGTCGCCGAAGTATTCGAAAAATTTACAAATTAACGGGTCAGCGAGGTAATATTACATGGTTGGCTTGATGAGACTCTTCGAAAATGGAATATGACATACGTACGAGGTATGAGACAGTTGAAGTTAATTCGTGGTTAATTCGCAACAATATGGAAATGGAGGCGTAGAATTGATGAATTACATAAAAGTAAAACAGGCAAAAGAGAAAGACACCATCATCACAAAAGGATTCGTTTTTTTTTTGTTTCATTATTCAGCGAATCCAGAATAATTTCAGAGTATTAATGATAACTAGGTAATAAGTAATATTTTTGATACTTTTTCTCTTCAAAAAAAAAAAATCATTTTTCAAGAGAATTTTTTGTAAAATGTATATAAATAGGTAATAGTCGTTTTTTTTAAATTTTTGATGATTGATGATACCTAGTGATTTTTAATTGCATGCTGGAAAATTTTCAAAATACAAACTTCTTTTTCCCAAATATCTTCCCAATAGAATTTTTGAAGGAAAATTTTTTCCAAGCTTTTTTTGTAGGAATTTTTGAACTTTCATGCAAGAAAAAAATGAAGAGAATTTTCGGATTCTTTAAAAAATAATTTTAAAATGTTTCCATTCCGCAATTTTTTTTCCAAGACAATTTTTTGAAAGAATTTTAAAATTTTTGTTCGAAACGCTTTCAAAAAAAAATTTAATTAATTTTTTTTTTCAAAAAGACAGACCTTGATTTTCTTTACAAAAATTTTTAGAATATATGAAGGGTACAGGGAAAGAAGGTGCTAACTCACTTTTTCAATATTTTGAGATATA
>FIZV01034474.1:0-10366 GCA_900050545.1 Trionymus perrisii | reverse complement strand
AAATTTTAGAAATTTGACCAAATTTGAAAAAGGTAATGATTTTTAAAAATTTGAGAATTTTTGATAATTGGCAATTTTTGGAAGTTTGGCAATTTCAGAAAATTATTAAATCATTAAAAATTAACAATTTTAAAAAAAATTCTGCAATTTTAAAATTTTTGAAAATTGGACAATTTTTGAAAAATTATAATTTTAGAATACCTATTATTGGATCATTAAAAATTAACAATTTTTAAATAATTCTGCAATTTTGGACAATTTTTCAATTTTTGAAAATTTTACAATTATTGAAAATTTAATATTTTAGAAGATCCGACAAATTTTGAAAATTTGGCAATAATTTCAGAAAATTATTGAATCATTAAAAATTACCAATTTTTAAAAAATTCTGCAATTTTACAATTTTCGAAAATTTAACGATTTTAGAAAATCCACCAATTTAGACAATTTGACAAGTTTTTTAAATTTGACAATTTTTGAAAAATTACAATTTTAGAAAATTATTGGATCATTAAAAATTTAAAAAATTTAAAAAATTCGCCCATTTTGAAAATTTTTTCAATTTTTAAAAATGTTAGTTTTTGGGAAACTGACAAATTTTAGAAATTTGACCAAATTTGAAAAAGGTAATGATTTTTAAAAATTTGACAATTTTTGGAAGTTTGGCAATTTCAGAAAATTATTGGATCAATAAAAATTAACGATTTTAAAATTTTTGAAAATTTGTCAATTTTTGAAAAATTACAATTTCACAATATTATTGGTTCATTAAAAATTAACAATTTTCAAATAATTCTGCAATTTTAGACAATTTTTTAATTTTTGAAAATTTTACAATATTACTAAAAATTTTACATTTTAGAAAATCCCACAAATTTTGAAAATTTCCGAAAATTATTATTGGATCATTAGATATTAACAATTTTTTTTAAATTCTGCAATTTTACAATTTTAGAAAATTTAACGATTTTAGAAAATCCGACAAATTTAGACAATTTGATAAACGTTTATTAAATTTGACAATTTTTGAAAAATTACAATTTTAGAAAATTATTGGATCACTAAAAATTAACAATTTTTAAAGAATTCTGGAATTTTGGACAATTTGGTAATTTTTGAAAAATGAAAAATCACTAATTTTTGTGGATTATAGAATTTTAGAAAATTCAACGATTTTGGGAAATTTGATCATATTTGAAAATTTTGCAATTTATACAATCCAATAAATATTGAAAATGTAAATTACTCTGAATTTTAAAGAAATTCTAACCCTCGAATTAAAAAAAAAATGATACTTACCTACCTATAGATCTTCAAAAAATTGATTTTCGATTAATTTTATAAAACACCTTTCTCCTCCTTTGAAAAAGTGATATTCAGTAGGACTTTACAAATTTTTAAAATTTTATTCGAGAATATTTTTTTCAAATTTTTTGCTTCGTGGTAAATTATTAGATTTTACTCAAACGTTGAAAAATATATTTTTTTAATTTACTTGGCAACTTGAAAAAAAATTGTTCGCGTTTCAAAATTGTTGATAAATAAATTTTTAAAATTTTCTTTCATTGCCAATCATTTTTCTGAAAATAATTTTTTCAAATTTTTAAATCAATATTTTTCAAGTTTTATTTCAGGAGGATTTCAAATGTTGTCCGAAAATAATTTTAGGAGAAAAAATTCTGAATTCGATTCGTACCAATTCTAAATTTTTCTCTAAACAGGCCTCGATAATGTCTCAAAATTTGGCTTTAATTATTAGAAACAACTTTTTAGTTTATTTAAAATTTTGTCATTGCTTAAAAAATTCTCATGAATTTTTTTTTACCCTTTTTAAAAAATTTTATTGAACGAATTTTTTAAATCTCGTGCAATAATTTTTTTAAATGCAGAAAAAAAAATTTCACACTTTTTTCGAAGAACAATTTTTTTTGAGAAATTTTTCCAGAAAATCGATATTATTTTTAAAAAGATTAAAAATTTTGTTTCTTCAATTTTGTAAAAAAAAAAATACTTGATTTTTTTTTTTTTTAATTTTGGTAAAAAACAATTTTTTAAGACTTCTTCAAAATTTTGCCAAGAACTAATTTTTATACAAATTTTTTCAAAATCACTCTCAATTGAAAGTTTAAAAATCGTTTCTTCCGACTTCAATACTCACACAAAACGTTGACCATGACCTGGGACGAGTTCGATACTCCGACTTCATTTTCCAAGCTGCAAAAATAAGGCCCCAACAAATATCTGTCTACTTTCTTCAGTTTTAATGTCGTATCGGAGAATTCGTATAGAGTGGTATTTACGTTAATACGATTTCCATTGAAATACCTGTACCAAAGAAAAAAAAATATTACATTATCATCTGTTCAAATTTTAGCTGATTCGTTACTCCAAAAGATTAATACATAACATTGCATTAAACACGTCGCTCCCCATATTCGCCTTCTTCTGCCTTTTTATTGATACCAAAGCAAAAATAAATCCTTCCAACGAGAGTTTCCATACGAAACCTGCTGACAGGGCAGCACCACAAGAAGGATTTCGTCTCCCCCATTACGAGTACTTTATTTTTTCTCAGTTATAAGAGTGGTGCTTCGCATACTCGTACAGCTCTCTATTGTTTGGGTGAATATGCTACATACGTCGTTATCGTCGCTGTTGTCATACGAGAGTATTATGAAACATCGCACAAGCATATTAGCTATAGTGAGTATAACCGTACCTTCTCTATGAGCGAAATTATTAGCGACATTTACGCGCAATTAAACCCAAAGAAACGAATCGCGAGGCGAGGCGCGTTCGCGTTAACAAAAGTGAAACTTTATTGTGTCGTGTTTCGCAGACGTTTTTCATTATTGCGCTAATTTTAGTAATTCGTAAAACGAGTGAAAAATTACACTACGTGTACGCCACGCTATATCGTATTATATGCAAAGTGTCATACCCTGCCCATAAGCTACCTACACCTACACTTCTCCTTGCCCGAAGTGGCGAATTCACTCACGCCCTCGTTTACAGCTTTTTTTAGCTCCCTTTTTTTTTTAAATGTAAGTAATGATGTTGTACACGATAGGACGGAGTTATCAGGCTGTAAACGCACCAAGTTTAGTTGTTTTCTGATTTTTGTATCATTTGCGAACATTTTTCAAAAAATTATCCAAAAAAGAATTTTCAAAATTTTGGCAAAAATTAAAAAAATGAAAACTCTGAGGTGAAAATTCTGAAAAATTCTAGCTTTGACAAAAACCCTGGAAAACGAGAATTCAAGGCAAAATTGACACTGTAAAAATCTCTGACAAATGAAAATTCAACAAAATTTAAACTCCGACAAAAACCCTGACAATTTAAAATTATGATCAAAAATCGTAGAAATGAGAATTCTGACAAATTGAAAATGGAAAAATTTCCTGATAAATGGAAATTATGAAAAATTGAATAAACACCCTGACTTACGAAAAATTTGGGTCCAAATTTAGACTGTCAAAAATTCAAAATCTCCGACAAAAAAGAATTCCGAAAAATTCTAGCTTTGGCAAAAACCCTGACAAATGAAAAATTTGACATTTCTGATAAACATGTAATTTCAAAAAATTGAAAAAATACCCAGACCAACGAAAAATCAGGTCTAAATTAAAACGGTCAAAATCTTTGAAAAAAATCTGAAAAATTCCAACTTTGATGACAAAAACCCTGACAAATGAAAATTTGGACATTTGTGATGAACAGTAATTTCGAAAAATTGAAAAAACACCTGGACAAACGACAATTCAGATCTAAATTGAGACTGTCAAAATCTCTGAGAAAAAAATCTAAAAAATTCTTGCTTTGGCGAAAACCCTGACAAATTAAAATTCTGACCAGATAAATTGAAACTGGAAAATTTTTTGATATAAATGAGAAAACTGAAAAATTGGAAAAACACGCTGACAACGAAATTCAAAATTTCCGACAAAAGAGAATTCTGGAAAATTCTAGCTTTGGCAAAAACCCTAACAAATGAAAATATCAACATTTCTGATGAACAGTAATTCCGAAAAATTCAAAAAAAACACCCGGACAAACAAAAATTAGATCTAAATTAAGACTGTCAAAATCTTTGAAAAATTTTAGCTTTGGCAAAAACCCTGACAAAATGAAAAAATTACCAAAACTCTGATAAACGAGAATTCAGGCGAAAATTGATACTGTCAAAATCTCTGATAAATCGTAATTTTAAAAAATTCAAACTTTGGCAAAAACCCTGACAAATTAAAATTCTGACCATAAATCGGAGGAATGAGAATTCTGATAAATTGAAACTGGAAAAATGTCTGATGAATAAGAAATTCTGAAAAATTCTAGTTTCGAAAAAAAAATTTTAAAAAATAAAAACCTGAAAATTACGCAAAAATCTGACAAATAAGTAGACATTCTGAAAAATTCAAGCTTTCAAAAAATTCGGACAAAAATGGACCAAAAATCGAAAAAAAGAGAACTCTGACAAATTGAAATAGTAAAATCCTTGATAAATAGGAATTCTGGAAAATTGACAAAACCCCTCACAAATGAGAATTCATACCAAAATTGAAACTGTTAAAATCGCTGATAAATGTTAATTCTGGAAAATTGGCAAAACACCTTGAAAAACGAGAATTCGCGCCAAAATTCAAACTATCGAAATCTCTGACAAATTAGAATAGTGAAAAATTGAAGCTTTGGCAAAAACCCTGACAAATGTAAATTCTAACAGAAATAGTCTCAAGCTCTGAAAAATTAGAATCCTGGCAAATTGAAACTGTCAAAATCTCTGATAAGTGGGAATTCTTAAAAATTAAAACATTGACAAAAACCCTGACAAGTTAAAATTTTGACAATAATGGACCAAAGGTCGGAGAAATGATATCCTGACAAATTAAAACTGTCAAAATCTCTGAAAAATAAGAACTGAGAATTCCAAAAAATCGACAAAATTATCTGACAAACGAGAACTGAGGCTAAAATCAAAACTGTCAAAATCTGTAACAAAAACAATATTTTTCAAGGCAACTGTAAATTAGGCAAAACCGTTTCAAATCACAATCTCGTATTACTCTGATTGTCAAAAGTCACCTCAAATAGATTCAAATTTCACATCAAGTACTTTGCTGCTAAAATTTGGTCGCTGTCCTCTTGGAAATGAAAATAATAATCAATGCACTTTTTTCTTCGCATGGTTCATTGCCAGCCAGAATATGAAGGATTGTAAAATAGCGCATAAATAAAAATGCAAAACGCTCGTAATTTTCAATTTGATTTTTACGAGTACGATGCACACATGTGCGGGTATATTGCAATACCCAAAACAGCGAAGTGGAAATGGAAGGTGGTAATGTGATAAACGAGGTGAAACGCTAAAGCTATACTCGTATTTTAACGACCTAGTTTTCCACAATATCCTGCAAAACGAGTGCAGCGAGCTATGGACTGGTACATGAAGAAGTAGAAGGACGAATTAACATCGAATGAAATGCCAACCTTTTAACTCTATTAAATATATCAACATAGCATACGCTCCATACGAAAGAAACTTTCAGTTCGAAGGAGCAGACACAATAGGAGGGGGATGGGGACATATGTACCACATAGAATTATGGAACTCTGTACGAGTGTAACGTATCTCGTTGGCAAATTTCAAGAACCCAGAAACAAATATATTTAACAGACGAATGAACGCGCCCCCAACAGGGCGAGAGAGCTCTCCCGGTTTAGTTGTGTCCATCTCATGGTCGCGAGAATTTAGTTGGCCAACAATTTAAATATACATATACGTATCCGCCGCATAAGGATGTGTTATTTTAAACGTGAACCAAAAACAGCGCAGATTGAAGTCAGAAGTTTTTCAAAAGTTGAACACAAAGGCAGGAGGCAGGCACGAACAATAGTGTAGCGAAATTTGGCTGTTATTACAAATAGTAAAAACATAAGTTGTTTGTTTGGATAGCAAGGAGAATTACCAGAATATAATTCTAGGTTCGTTGAAACAAGACGATAAAGACAGAAGGAGGAAAAGTATGAGGTAAAATTCAACAAATGAAAAGGAAACGGTCCGACGGCCGGAATTTAGATGTCCGACTATAAAAGTTTTTCCATTTGTTTGCTTTCGAGGTCGATGTACCAAATGGGACGGTTTTGGGGGTAATTTTGTATGTTTTTTAGTTTATACACCGCAATCATTTTGAGTGAAACTTTACCAACTTAGTGAAGAGAACACGCAAATATGAAAATTTTTCAATCATAAATGATTCACACGTAATTGATCCGAGGTCCCAAATTTTGAAAAAGGCCCCTTAACACACTTTGGGACAGCCCAATCAAAAAACTAAAAGCATATTCGAATTCAGCACTATCAAAAACATAACAAACCATACCCCACACTATTCTGTTGTCTTTGTCAACTTTTTCCAAAATTTGGGGGCCGTAGAGGGCTTAGGGAGGGTCCCATCACAAAAACGAGGCATAATTCGAATTCAGCGCTAATGAAAACATAGAAAACGATATGCCACATAACTTTTTCAAGTTTGTCAATTTTTTCAAACTTTGAGAAGGGGTGGGGGCTGAGGAAGGGTCCTACTTAAATATTAAGGCAAAATTCGAACTCGGTGCAACCAAAAATGTAACAAACCATATGCTACATGTTTTTTTTTAGAATTTTCAAAATTTGGACCAAAATTTTGGGCACTGTGCCCTTCGACTAACATGCTGTAGTTTCTGTCGCAGATATCTCAAAAACTGGTTTCATTGCGGATATCTTGAAAACCAGTTCACTAAAATGAAATTAGCTCATAATTTTTCTTATAGATCTTTTCATGTGCTTTTCGAACAGTTATGAACACATCGATTATGGAGGTATGAGAGGTTCTATCGCAGATATCTCAAAAACTGGTTAACCAAGATGAAATTAACACATAACTTTCCCAGTAGACCTTATTTGAAAGTTTCTATAGCGGATATCTCAAAAACTAGATAATTCGTCAAGATGACACATGAAAGTAGCACATAACTTTTCTTGCACATCTTTTTGTGTGGTTTCCTAAAACTTATGTTCACATTTTATATATCTGCTGTCTGCTGTTTTCAAGATGTTATGGAAATATGAGAGTTTCTATCGCAGATATCTCAAAAACTGGTTGACTAAGATGAAATTAGCACATAACTTTCCTTGTAGACCATTTCATGTCAGAAGAAGTACAGTAAGGTACTTATCTCACTTATCCGCTGTAATAAAGATGTGATTGGGATTTGAGAGATTCTTTCGCTGATATCCTTAGAACTGGTTCATATATTTCGCTCAAAGTCAATAGGCTTCTATTCTGGGTAGTTCTGGACCCTTTATAAAATTCCAAAATAGATGGGAATTTATTGTTTTTATGTATAACTCCCACACCCCATGAAATGAATTTTAAAAACTGACCCTTCATTCAAGATGAAAAATCAGCTGGATGGAAGTCATTTTAATACCTAGAGCTCCTCGATCCGAGATTTTCCATTTCTCGCGAATCTCAAATGTCAAAATGAAAAGAACGCGTACACAATCGCGACGCGGCAAGTTTTTTAAAGTCCTTAACATAAAGAAAATAATTCTCCCCTTGGAATATAAGGGAGAGAGAGAGAGAGAGAAAAGTTTGAGAAAGTTTAGTTCTTGGTTTTTTTTTCTTCTAGCAAATTTTTTTAAACGCAACTTAACGAAGTATTTCAAATACATCATTTTGCTGGTAATTTATAATTTTTTCCCCGTTTTTTTCCTTCTTACTTGTTCCGGACGCGCTTTAGAACATAGCCAGGGAAGAGTTTCTTTTTAAGTTTTTAAAACGCCATGAAATATGGTTAAAGAAGTAAATTTCCCGTTCTTTGTTGGCTGTTTCGCCTGTTCCGTCTGTTCCTTCGAGTAAATCGTTGGCTTGATACGTTTTCACGTATATAGCCAACTACCCTAGTACACGAGAGAGCTCTCGCTATTTTTAACGATACGATTTTTTTCCTACTTCTCTACAGAAGTAAGTTGAAAAAGAATTATTGCTCGTGTACAAGTCAGCAGCGAGCAGCGCACAGTAAATGTATAAGGTACCTGGGTAACCGGAGCAGGCAAGTAAAAGGGGCAAAAGAGAAGTTACATACAAATCTAACCGAAATGCCCTTTGAAGATTGAAACTAGGATGGTGAGACGCAGGCAGTGACGCAAGAAGGATGGTTATTTTGTTTATTTTAATGGTCCGATGTTGCGGAAATCTGTTGGCTTTAATCGATTTGTGGTCCGAGTCGAGATTAATTAGCGGTGTCGATTCGAATTCGCGTCCGATGCCGGTGCACAGGCACAATGGCCTCCGCAGCTAATGAGCCGGGACCCGCGCGGTCGTTACGTTTAACCTTTTTCTCTGGCAGGCTTTTGAAAGCTCGGGAAAGGCGCAGCAATGCTGGTTTTTGTGCAAGCTGCCCTCTTCGCCCTTTTCAGTACGTAGATAGATACGTTGGTAATTTTCTGCTTGTAATTGAACGTATATTTTAAAATTAAACCCGAATCATGTTCAAAGCTTGTAACAAGTGAAAGAATTATAGTTCTTGCACCGTGTCCAATTTCTCGAAATGTTGTATCAGCATCGGGAGATACGAAAGGCGAGATTTGTAAGATGTAGAAAATATTTCGCAATATTTTAACGAGTTGAAATACCTCAACATTTGGTTTAAGATTTACTAAGGAGGTATAATTTCAAATTTTTATCAAATTTTTTAAATGTTTAAAATTTTAAAAATTCATCAAACTTTACAATTAACTTTTTAAAATCCTAAAAATAATTTTTCAAAAACTTTTAAAATTTCAAAATGATCAAAATGATGGTTAATTAAAAAAAAAATACTCCAAAAAAATTAAGATTTTCTTCAACTATGTATAAAAAAACTGATTTTTTTTCATTTAGCCCTAAAAAAAAAAATTATTCATTTTCTTTTTCAATTTTTATTTCAAAAAATTACCTTTATTTTTATTTCTAAAAAATTGAATGATTTTCTTTTCAAAAAAAAAGAGATTTTTCCTACAAAAAAGTAAATGAATCAAAAATTTACTTTTTTGAAGATCCGTACCATTTTTTTGAAATTCGAGGGTTAAAACTTCTTTAAAATTCAGAGTAATTTACATTTTCAAAATTTATTGAATTATCTAAATTGCAAAATTTTTAAAAATGATCAAATTTCCCAAAATCGTTGAATTTTCTAAAATTCTCTCATTCGCTAAAATGAGTGATTTTTCAAAATTCATCACCCTTTTCAAAAATTGTAAAATTCTCAAATTGTAAAATTCTCAAAAAATTGCAGAATTGTCCAAAATTCAAGAGTTTTTTAAAAATTGTTAATTTCAATGATCCAATAATTTTCTGAAATTGTAAAAAATTGTCAAACTTTCAATAATAACAATTGTAAAATTGCAGAATTTTTTAAAAATTGTTAATATTATTTAATGATCTATACTTCTCTAAAATTGTCAAACTTTCAAAATTTTTCGGATTTTCTAAAATTGTTAAATTTTCAATACCTACATACATTGTAAAATTTTCAAAAATTGCAAAATTGCCCAAAAATGCAGAATTAAAAAAATAGGTAATCTTTGATGACCCAATATTAGTCTAAAATTGTAATTTTTCAAAAATTGTTAATTTTTAATGATCCAACCATTTTCTGAAATTGTCAAATTTTTAAAAATCATTAGGTACCTTGTTAAATTTCTAAAAGTTATCAGTTTCCCAAAAACTGACAAATTTTCAAAAATTGCAAAATTTTTCAAAATGGAAGAGTTTTTTAAAAATTAATAATTTTTAGTGATCCCGAAATTAAAATTTTCTCAAAAACAGATGAATTTCCCAAAATTGTGGAATTCTCTAAAGTTCTCCAATTCACAAAAATAAATTTTTTAAAAATCATCACCTTACTTTCAAAAATTGTTAAATTTTGAAAAACTGCCTAATTTTCAAAAGTTGCCAAACCTTTAAAAATTGCCAAATTTAAAAAATCAATAATTTTTGATGATCCAATAATTTTCTAAAATTAAAAAATTTTCAAAATTTTCGAAGATTTAGTAATGCACAAGCTGTAATTGTTCGAGGAATAGTCTATTTAAAAAAATCACCCCCCCCCCCCGGCCGTGCACCTCCAAAATATATCAAAAGAAACATTAAATTAGAGCTCTAATAAAACCACCTAAAAAAGTAGAACAAATTGAAAAACAAAAATGTTTTTCACTTTAATGCCTTTCTTTTTTTTAATCTATTTTTTTTCTCAATGTTTAATTTTTAAATTGTTCAAAAGTTTAAATTTTTCAAGTTTTTCTAAAAATTTCTGTTCATAAAATATATTAAAATTAATT
>FIZV01034469.1:0-15476 GCA_900050545.1 Trionymus perrisii | reverse complement strand
CACTTTGAGCAGTCTCGCGCGGTATTGGCGCTACCTATAGGGGTAGACATCGAAGCTACATTTTTACCACTTTTTATTAATACTCAAAGCAAAGAGCAAAGAGCCACATAAAGGAACGCGAACGCGTTCTTTTTTTTCGCGAAGGTTGCCAACACTGCGCTTCAAGCGGATAATATGTGTACGTTGTGCCGCTTCTACTTGCTTCGACTCGTTATGAAATATGAATCGCTCGTATTCGTTGTTGTTGTTGTTGCTGCATTCGATTTGATGGATTTGATCATTGATGTTGTTGTTATTTAGCGTTATCAATAATTATCATCATTCAGAAGTTCAGAATCAGAACAGAAAAATGAAAATATTCGACCAACTTGAAATTTCCTTTCGCAAACTTGGTTTAATGTTAGAATAAGAGATTGTTATCGGAAATAGATCTGATTGAAGGAAATAAAATAAAATAATCGACCGATCAACGAATGACATTCGAGAATCATTTCACATCGTTAGCTTGGGTAGTAGATGAAATTGGACAAGTGCAGGGAAGGCTGGCTAACTGAGGTACGTATAACCTAACTCACGTGACGTAGCGTTCAAAAATATTGCTGAGAGTAGCGGTTTCTTCGCATTTTCAGAAACCATGGATAACGAAGAGGGTAAGACCAAGTTGAAGGACGCTGTCGACAATGCCACCAGTTCAAACGTAACGGAGAACAGAGCGGACGAAAGTGCGCTCGCTGTTAAGGAAGAAACGAACGTTGAGAATCAAGGCGCGGCAAGTCGTCGATCTTCGGCGTCTATCGAAGATGACGAGTGCAAACGCGCTAAAAGAAGAAAAACCGACAACGATCACGTTCGTAAAGACGAGCACGGCGGGAAAAAAGACGACTACATTCTCAAAAGTACGTAACATTTTAGGTGTGTGGCCGAGTGCGCGGTACGCCAAGTATTTTTACTGTCGTCGTTTCGAAACAGATAAAGGTACGATATTCGGAAGCGGAAGTAGCAGTCCGAAATTGAACGCAGCCGCCGCCGCCGCCGTTGGTGTTTCGACGGCGCCTACGTCGACAGCGGCGACTATAACAGCGATGACAGTTACAGCGGGCGTGACTTGCTCTTCGGCGTCGACGACCGCGTCGTCGTCGTTGTCGTCTGCGGCAACGATGCAAACGACGACGTCTGAAATTTCGGAAAACGAAGATTCATTCAAGTGCGCCGACAGCCCCGGTCCCAAAGTGCCTCCGTTGAAGATTGTTATACCTCCGGTCGAGTCTGAACAGAACAACCGAAATGGCAAAACGGCGACTAGGCACCACGGAGGCCTTCCTTACGTTGTGGTGTCGAATGACGAAACGGGCACAACGTCTTCGACGTCGCCGAGCAGTCCTGCAACCAATCAAAGTTCACTGGTCAAAGACGAAGAATCTTCTACCGTTAATTTAACGACGAATGACGAACAAAGGCTACAACAAAGAGTCTTACGCAGTACCCATAGGTAACCGTCTACGCAATCAGCGCTATATTACTTGCCTAACCGTTTTCCTCCTTATAAATAAGTAAATTATAATGGCAACGATTTTCTCCTTTGTAGCAGTCGAGTATCCGCAAGTAACATCGGCAATGCAAACACGACGAATAGCAGCGGCAGCGGCAGCGGCAACGGCAACGCCAACGCCAACGCCAACAACAGTCACAATAATAGTAATAACGACAACGACAATGCTACGAATAGTGGTAACAACGACAACAACAACGGCAGCAGCAGCAGCAGTAACGTTGTAAGTAACGATGACGACTGCAAAAACCATCATACTGGTAGCGCGGCGAATGACAACAACACTCTCGCTAGCGTTCGCAGCAACTACAATTGTAACAATACGAATCAAAATTTCAACGCTAACGGCGGTAACGCCGGCGACCATAACAATAACAGCAGCAGCAGCAGCAGCAGCAACAATATGAGCGCTGGTAGCGGCAGTGTTAGAGATAGCGGTGCTAGTTTCAGTAGCAACAACCCTAGCAACGTTACCAGCAACAACGCCGGTAATGGCAATTGTAACAGTAACAACAACAATAACAATACCGCCACTGTGTCTGTCGCCGCTACCACAACCGCAAGTGGTGGTACCGCTATTAGTACGCTCGGTATTATCGCTTCAACGATTAGCGGGGGTTCCAACACAACCGCTTCCTTTTCCGCCAGTGGTGGTAGTACTAATACGAGTACAACTGCTAACGTCGCCAGTAGCGGTACCGATAACAATAACAATACTTCGGCAAATGGCGGTAGTGGCGGTAGCAATTGCGTTCGTAACAGTAACAACGAGAGTGGTGGTGTCGGCGCCGGTGGCAACGCGGATCACAGTAGCAGCGGCAACAGCAGCGAAACTAGCGGTAATTCTTCGCCGATAACGTTGGAAATGTCGCCGTCGCGCGACGTATCAACAACTAGCGGCGGCGTGTTCGGTAAAGAAGACGGCAATAACGCGGCGGTTAAATCGAAAGCCGATTCTAACAGCGGCGTTAAAATTGGCGGCGTCAAAATGGAGAGTGGTAACGCGGCTGCAACGTCGGCGGCGACAGCAGCCGCGGCCAATAAAATAAAACCCGAATCTAACAACAAAACGAAAAACGACACGGAAGACGACAGCAGCAGCAGCGGTGGCGGTGGCGGTGCTGGTGGAGGAGGCGGTAGCGGTAAAAGCGGTAATAATTTCGAAACACGAAGTACCGCCGGCGCCGCTGATACGCATAACAAGGATGCGGCGACCGCAGCCGCAGCTGCTGCTGCTGCTGCTGTCGTACCGGTCGT
This sequence comes from Trionymus perrisii, assembly GCA_900050545.1. Classification (NCBI taxonomy): domain Eukaryota; kingdom Metazoa; phylum Arthropoda; class Insecta; order Hemiptera; family Pseudococcidae; genus Trionymus; species Trionymus perrisii. Next base: position 12,670 of record FIZV01034469.1, on the reverse strand, counting down.
CGAACTACATCCTCGTAAACGAAAACTAAAATCGAAACAAGAAATCGTTCACGCGACTACCGAAGCCGACCATGCCCTGAATTTTGGTTCGGCGCCTCATCCTCACGAAGTGCCGGTGACCAATTGCTATCAAATGTACATGGATATCAGACGACAGGTGAGCACGCGCACGCGTAAACGTTTATCGGCGTACAAAGGTAACTAACGTAAGAAAAAATACGGCGTGTGTTCCGCAGATAGACATTAAGCGTAAAGGCTTGTTTCCTATACAACCTAAGCCGCCGCAAGGATTCAAAGATTACTTGATGAATCGGTGTACGTACACGTTGGCTGGAAATTCGATACCTCGGCTGAAACGTCGAAACGCCGAACCGCCCGAAGCCATCGACGACCGTCTCAAAGATTTGTATCAAGAACAAGAAGCCGAACGGTATAGCTTACGTATGCAGGTAAATTAACTCCTCGACCAGCTAGCTGGGCACGGCATCGGCATCGGCATCGGCATCGGCATTGGCATGCTTACTCGAGTATGCGGGTACAAGTAGCCGACTACTCGGTAACGCCATGTTCGTACGCGCGTACCTCACTAACACGTAGACTATCCTACGTACTTATTAATTTATCTGCACGTTGATTTTTCCATTTTTTTTTTCTCCCTTGTTATTCGTTCGCACGTAGCATGTGGTGGAGAAAGAAAAGCTCGTCTTGAGCGTGGAACAAGAAATACTTCGGGTACACGGCAGAGCGGCCAGAGCTTTGGCGAACCAAGCGTTGCCGTTCTCCGCCTGCACTATATTGAAAGACGAAGAAGTTTATAACGTCATCACGCCGGAACAAGAAGAGAAAGATCGCAACGCTAGATCGCGTTACAACGGTCGTTTATTCATTTCTTGGCTGCAAGACGTCGACGACAAATGGGAGAAAATCAAAGTAAGCCCCCTCTCCCCCCCCCCAGTGGGACGGTTATTTCAGTAGATAGCGCCTGCGTGCGTATGATGATGCTTTTTCTTTTCTTTTCTTTTCTTTTTTGCTTTTTTCTAGGAAGAAATGCTAGCCCGTCATCATAAAGAAGCGGAAAGTTTGAACGCGGTGCAGAAGTTTAATTGGGACTTGAAAATGCGTCAGCTCGGCCTGTGGAAAAAGAAGAAACCTACGCCCATTGACGAGAGCCACGTTCCTATGATCAGCGTGAGCGACGACTTCGATCTGTTACCGGAATAATAATTTTTCGAGAATTACGATGCTAGTTACTGCGACTGAATTGAGATGGTGGCAGTGGCGCGGTGGCGGTGGCGGCGGCGGCGGTGACATGCAGTCATTTACTCCCCTTTGGAGAGGTGTCGCAAAAGTGGCGCGATTCTGCTATTAATCAACTCGACAATACGAGACGCTTTTCGTGTAATTAATTCAAATTAAAAAATTAGGTAGGTCTAGATACCCTCGTTGTCCTGTTGTCTCCAACGATTACACGGTTAAATTGCACAGAGATACTGGGTATTTTCGCTGACGCGTGTACCACAACGGAAATAGGTACTTACAAAGATGGCAACGCCGTTCTCGATTTCATCAATTTTATTACATAGGTACCTATGTTAGTCAATTTTACGTAGCTGGTATCTACAACGTATCGCAACGCAGTGCAATGCACCCAAACTAACGCAATCTGTAAATGTGTAAATATCGGTTTATGTAGGTATTTATTTATTTATTTATTTATTTATTTATTTACCTATTTATGTAGGTATTTATTTGATCGTTTAAATAAATTATTATCAGCCAACGAACGAATTTTCAATCCACTTTCATATGAGAATATCTTCTCGACTGATACAATGTGAAAACATGTGCGCAGAATATTCGAAATAAACGTTACGAATTCAAGTATCTAGTAAGTAGGTATTTATTTTTACGACATAGTGGCGCGGCGCAGGCTTACATTACCTAGTACCTACTCGATGGAGATGGAATTTTCAAACCTGAAATGGCGTGTTTCGAGGCTCGATCAACGATACTCTCTAGAATCATCGTTTACCATTACAAATCGTGGAAACGTAAGAAAATTTAAAACCTCAGCTCGGGGCTCGAAGCACATTCGAGCTTCTTACCACACCAGAGCCTCCGAAACTCGACCATTTTTGAATACATAGTTTAAGCGTTAGTTGGCCGGCTCAACCGTGACAAGAAATTAAAATACAAACGCGTATAACTGCGTACATTATCCGTATACATACCTATTTTATCTAAGTAAGTACATAACTCGGATTACATTTGGGTATTTTACTCTTATACTTAATTGGTTGCGTAAAGGTACCAGTACCTACGATACGTATAATACGTGCATACATATTCGTATCTGCTTAAACGAACACTTTCGGCGATAAAAAATGTAAACAGTGCTAATATCACAGCCATTTTTAACACCCCGTACGACGGACGCGACGCGACGCGACGTGACGTGACGCCAAGTACGTACTCGGGCATCTTACATATACCTATTACATACGTCTTAAGATTACATTACATACGTACAATAATACAAAGATAAGTAGGCAGAGCGACGATACGTAATCGTACTCGTACACCACCTTCACCTCTATTTTAGGAAATAACGACTAGCGAAAAAAATGCGATTGCGGTGCGGTGCGGTGCGGTGCCACATATGCCGGTGCCAGTGCCGTTGCCGTTGCTGTTGCTTCACTTACCTATGTACTACCTGAGCGACCGAAGCGACGACGGGACGTCGCGCCACGGCTATAAGGCTGAGGCTGAGGCTGAGGCTGAAGCTAAGGTGAGACTTGCCATCTCGAATTCTTCCAAGTCAACGAGTTTGAGTACCTAGATTTACCCTCGAGTCGAGTCGAGTCGAATCGAATCGAACCTAACATGTATTCAGCTGCGTAAGTTAACCAACTATGTAGGTACGTAGCGTAGGTGTTGGGTGTTTGCATTCGCAGTCAGTGGCACTGGCACTGGCACTGGCACTCATCTACGCGGTGAGCTGCGGTTACCGCCGGGTACGTCTGCGTTTGGCGAGCATCATTTTCGTGGAGGAAACGGCGATCCATTCGTTGCGAGCCGAATCGAACCAAGTCAAACCTAAATTGTATTTGGCGTTTAAATTGCTTTGCTGACAATGCGAATACCACCAGCCACATTCGTAATCGGCGGCGCAATTCGTATCGCTGGCGTCGTGATCCGAATCTTTGGTGCTGAATCGCATCCGATTGTGATACTGAAACGCGTTCGTAGCGTTGCCCGAGAAACCGTCCACGTATAGTTCGTAGGCTCGTTGACGCGATGCTACGCTGAACGTATCGTATTCGGCGTACCATCGGCGTCCTTTCGCGTCTTCCAATTCGATTCTAAGCGAGCTATCGTTATTTTTCGTCAATCTGTGAATTAACTCGTTTCCCAACCAAAATTCATCTAAAATTGTAATTACATATTATATGTAGGTACCTAAATAGATAATACACGCGTGTAAGACACGTAAACCTATCTAGATATGGGTATGTAGGTAGGTAGGTAGGTAGGTAGGTAGGTAGGTTAGGTACCAAGTAAATGAATAACCAACCAACTAATTACGCCAGCGGTTCTTGGGTTGTACGTGAGACTGGCTGTCCAATTAATATGTACCCAAAACGAAAATTCTCCGTACCTACCCCTACCTACCTACAGGGTGTCTCAGAATATCGAGCATCCTAGGTTACCTATCTTTGATGAGTTGGTAACATTGTTCACATTTAATCAAATGCATACAATGTTACCACTAATACAAAATGTGCTAAGATTTGCTCGAAAGTAACGATAGAGGTGCTCGATAATCCTAGACACCCTGTAGTTACCTAATACCTACTTTGTCAAGAGTGAAAATCTTTTACCAATTTTTTTGTTGCTTTTCAAAGATCTTTCGCAGTAAAAAATTTACTGCAAAAAAAGTAATGATCAAGTACCTAACATTTTTATGTAAAAAAAATGTTACTTGATCATTTTTTTTGCAGTAAATTTGTTTTTGTTTTTTGTAGTAAAAATTTTCCAATTTGTCGTTTTTTTGGAGTGGAAAATTTTTTATAATTTTTTTGTAGTGAGAAAATTTCAATTTTATTTGTTGTAGTTTTTTTTGCATGAAAAAATTTCATTTTTTCCGTACTTGAATATTTCCAGTATCTTGTTTTTTTTTTTAGTGTTTTTCAAAAATTCGTAAATTCTTTCTTGTCTTTTACATTTATAAAAACAAAGCCGGTGCCTCAATTCATTTCCAGAAAAATTATGAAAATTGGGTAATTTCAAGTTAACAATAGGAATGAAAATGCTCTAAATACTTACCTAATGGAATGTTTTACTTTGCATAGGTAGGTACCTATTGATGTAGTAGGTAATAACAAATTAACAAACAATAAGCATTAAATTAATCGGATTGAATTTAACCTGCTTGAGTTTTATACATTGTGCAACGTGCTCGAATACATACCGAACCTACTTTTACAGTGATTTGGCTTATCTCAGACGCAGTGATAATGTTCGTTTCAAACTTCATGAAACATAAAACTAATACAAAACAGAATTCTTTACGTTCAGCATCGATTTTCATATAAACATCTTTACATTAATTAAAAACTTCAAATGCAAGAATATTTTTGATAAATAAATTTATCTTATACCTACTTATTTTTATTGATGATTAGAAATGTACAAAATTCGTTGAATTTATCGATGAAAAACATAATGGAGATATTTTATCGAAAAATAACCTTTAATTTTATGTAGATTACAAATTTATAAGTTGAATTAATAAGGCGGAGGTATTTACATATATGTTAGATTTTTATTTTGCGAAAAATACCTCGTACTTCTAAAACAACCAGTACATTTCTATGGAAAAACCGGTCAATCGAAGCTGGAGTACCTAACTAAGAAAACCTGAATGTGAATAATAGCATTATCGACCTTCAACTTGCTTGTGCATATAGTGTTCATCTTCTCTAATTGATTATTCACTATGTATATAATATTCATTTAAGCGCAGTTTTCGTATATTCTCACACAAAAACAATTTCTTCCTTAACACGTCGTATCTGATCGTTACGAATGTTCAACTTCATCAGGTAATACAGTTTTCTTTGTTTTATATCGTTTTAATTTTTAATTATTCAATCTAAGTTCATTTATTTTTGTGTTGTTTCAAAAGAGTTTTTTTGTAGAGGTAAAAATTTTTTCAAACATGTAGAATACTGATTCACTAGTCATATATGGTTAATGTGAATTTGTATTTGTAGTACATTACGTACCTAGATCTAACCAATCAAGCATAGATTTAAGTGAATCAGAACCTACCTACCTAATTACCTATGTAATGTAATAGCCATAAACTTTTATTAGTGTTATTCTTAAAAAGTTTTTGTTGATACCTACCTACACGAATATTTACATTTTTATTTTCACCATTTTTACAGCAGAATGAGGTGGCTCACTTTTTTAAGCATTTTCGTATTCGCGACACACCAAAGCGTATTTTGTGTCAATACTCGTTTCCAAGAACGTTACAGCTGGAGGACTTTGGACTTTCAATTTCCTGACGAAAGAACTCGCCAGTCCCTGTTAAGTTCGAGGGAGTGGGTACCAACTGCAAATGTTCCTCTTGGAACTGAAATTTGGCGCGACAGATTTTTCATTTCAGTACCTCGATGGCTGCCTGGAATTATATCAACTTTAAATTATTTCAGCATAAGTGGTACGTTTTATTTTTTATAAGTAGGTAGGTGTTTGCCTACCAATTGTGGAATTGTGCTTTGAATTGATTTTTTTATACATCATTTTACAGCATCCCGAGCTGGCTCTTCTCCGAGATTGATACCGTATCCAACTTTTGAAGCTAACAGAATTAGGCCTAATCAGACTAATTTCAACAACAGTATAATTTCTGTTTTCCGCATGAAAGTTGATGCTTGCGATCGGCTGTGGTTTGTCGATACCGGCATTGATAACTTTGCTGGAACTACTCAAAACCTCGCCAGGGCTAGATTATTCATTATTGATTTAAGAACAGATCGAATTATTCGTCTGTATACATTTGATGCCTCGGTAGCTCCCAATGATTCTGTTATGGGTGGTAATATTGAAGTAGACGTCACTGCGGACTCTTGTGACAGAGCATTTGCCTATTTACCAGATTTTAGTGCTTATCGTTTGGTTGTGTACAGTTACGAGCAAAACTCTGCTTGGAGAATAAGACACCCGTACTTTTATTTCGATCCGTTTTCGTCTCCTTTCTATATTGGAGGTTTGACATTTTTATGGGTAGATGGAATTTTTGGTGCTTCTTTATCATCTATTCAAAGCGATGGATTTAGAATTCTATATTTCACTTCCATATCAACTAATTACCAATTCGCGGTATCAACTCGTTATCTGAGAGACAGAGATCTTTCCACGAATACCACTACTTTATTGCAAGCCTACCGTTTCCTTGGAACCAGAGGTCCAAATATGCAAACCACTTGCCAGATGATGCATCAACCTACAGGAACGCTCTTCTACACCCTTCCTAACAGAAATGGTATTGGATGCTGGAACTCGTTCAGATTTCCGAATAATTACACCCCAGAAACAAATTTCATTTTGGCTACGGACGATGTTACTATGATATTCAACAATGATATAATTTTCGACGAAAGTGATAATCTTTGGCTTTTGTCTGATCGTTTACCTGTAAGTAATGTCCAAGGATTGAGAGAAAATGAGGTCAATTTTAGATTATTTGTGGCGCCGGTACGAGACGTAATTCGAGGAACTATTTGCGAGAATGTTGGTGGTAACAATAACAATGGTTTCAATCCTGGAAGCATTTCGAATGTTTTCAATTCAGGAAGCAACAGCGGTTCGAGTAATTTCAACTCTGGAAGCAACAGTGGTTCGAGTAATTTCAACTCAGGAAGTAGCAGTGGTTCAAATAATTTCAACTCAGGAAGCAACAGCGGTTCGAGTAATTCCAATTCGGGAAGTAACAGCGGTTCGAATAATTTCAATTCGGGAAGCAGCAGTAGCAGTGGAAGTTCAGGATTTAATAGTGGATCCGGCAGTGGTACAAATTTTGGAAGCGGATCTCTCGGTGGAAATGATAATGTCAATTTCCCTCAAAGTAACCGACCCGGTTTATTTGCTTATGAAGTGAATAATTCAGGACTTCGAGTTGACCAGACCAATAATAGTAATAATAAGAATAAACAAACTAGTAGACCGCCTAATCGTGGAAGCGGATATTAAGGCTCCTACCTAATTCTTTTTTTACGGGTTGGTGTGATTGACTTGAATTTAAAAAATGTAATATCAGTAGAATAATTAACAATACAATGATAGGTAGGCAATTCTTTCAATTTTAAATTTCAATAAAAAATAATCGTCAATAATTCATTTGATTTATTTATCTAATATGTCATGTGCAGTGGAAGATTTTTTTAATGATCTTTACTTCTTTGAAAATAATAATTTATTTTTAAAAGATACCAAAACTTGACAAATACCTAGATAAAAAATATCAAGTAATAAGTAGGTCTAGGTATTACGCATATAATTATTTTTAAATAAAACTTCTGAATTTTTTCAAAAAAAAATTTGAAATTTAAAAAAAAGGATTTCTTGTAAATTTTTGTGATAGTATTTTTTTTTTAAATCAAAAATTTTTAAATTTTTAAAAAAAGTTCAGAAAAAATGCGGAATATATATATATTTTTTGTAATTTGATGGATTTTTTCATTTTGAAATTTTGAAATGTACCTACCTAGTTTTTTTTCAAAAAATGTTTTTCAGAGAATTTTTTTGTGTGAATGCTTTCAGAAAAATTTCGTAATACTTAGGTAATTATTCCTTTTTACTTTTTAGCAATCTTAGCAAAAGCAAATTAAATGTTTTTTTATACTTTATAGACACTAAATAACCAAGATGGGAATCTATGGCAACGGGGAAAGGGGATTGCGAAAATTTTACATACAGAATAACAGTTGATAAGAATTGGAAGAGAGGGAGGAAGGGAGGAAGGGACCTACTTAGGGACTTAAGTATCAGCGCCCCTAACGGGAACTTTACGACCAATTCCGGATGGTAATCCCCTACACCCTCTTGATGGAGATTCCCACATCCCACATGATTCCCATCTTGATTAATAGTGTCTATTCTATACGTCTATGTTTTTTAAAGAATGTGCGTAGGTACCTATTATGAAATGTGTAAAAAATAAAAATTTTTGAAATATCGGACATCGGAGGACTATTTTGTGAAAATTAAAAAAATTATGAATTCTGCAAAATGTTTTTTCATTTTAATTATAGGATTTTTGAATTAAAAAGAAATAAAATTAAAAAATATTTGTGAATATTGTGAGTGAGATAATTTTAAATTTTTTTCTTGTGATTGTGATTAAAAATTAAAATTTAAAAAATAAATTATACCTATTGAATTTTTTTCAGAAGGAGAAATTTATTGTTCAACCAGCCTGCCAGAGTGCCAGAAAATGCCAATGCATGGCAAGGCAAGGGGCGGGGCAAGGCAGCAAACGAATTTCTCCTAAGATTGTATTTATGTTTCGGTTTCGGTTTCCTGTTTTTCAATTATTTATCCTTCTTCTATCCAGGTAACTACTTTACATCCAACCTTTACATCCAGGTTTCCGTAAAATTTAAAAATAAATAAACTGAAGTTGAAAAATGATAAAAGATAAAATTATTCCCGCCGTTGGCCGTTGTATAGAAATGACATTGTTTTTCCAATTTTGTTATAGTATTGAGTAATTAAATTACATAATTGTTACTTATTTTATCGGTATCGGTTCAATATTCAACGTTAAACCTTCAAGATGCCGTGTGAAATGATAACATTGCAGCTTGGCCAATGCGGCAACCAAAGTATGTGTTTCATCCTCACTACATTTTTCTATACCGCTTTCAAATTTGATTTTAATCTTGTATATTAATTGATGCAGTTGGTTTCGAATTCTGGAAAAAATTATGCGAAGAGCACGGTATCAATCCAGAAGGAATCTTAGAACCATTTGCAGTCGACGGTGTCGATCGTAAAGACGTATTTTTTTATCAAGTAATAGTTCATTTCATAATTTGTTTCTTGTTCCAATAAAAATTGTACTAGATTGATGTATTTTCCTTAGGCTGACGACGAACATTATATTCCACGTGCCATATTGTTAGATTTGGAACCTCGAGTCATCAATCATATAATACATTCGCCATACTCCAAGGTGGTCTTTTATACAACATTTCTCCACATTGTTTCTTACTTTACGCATGTGTTTAATGTTTCAAATTACAGTTGTACAATTCGGAAAATATTTACTTATCTAAAGATGGCGGAGGAGCTGGTAATAACTGGGCTTCTGGTTATCATCAAGGAGAAACTTTACAGGAAGAAATATTCGATATTATTGATAGAGAAGCAGATGGAAGTGATAGTCTCGAAGTAATACTTTGCCTTATGTCGAATTGCATTTTCATTATTTTGAATTATTCAAATATTTCACGTGTTTTTGTAGGGTTTCATGTTATGTCATTCCATATCTGGAGGTACCGGTTCAGGCGTTGGTTCCTATTTGTTAGAAAGATTAACTGACAGATATCCAAAAAAATTGATTGAAACTTACAGCGTTTTTCCTAATCAAGATGAAATGAGGTGACTGAAATAGTTGACTGAAAGCACTATTCGATATTGTGGAATTACGTTTACCTATTGTATTGTTATGCAGCGACGTAGTTGTTCATCCGTACAATTCCTTGTTAACGCTTAAAAGACTGACTGTTTGCGCCGATTGTGTAGTCGTACTGGATAACACAGCTTTGAACAGAATAGCTTCAGATCGCTTACGCATTCAGAAACCATCTTTAACGCAAATCAACGCTCTAGTTTCCACCATTATGTCTGTGTCGACGGCGATGTTACGGTATGATAATTCGAAAACTTGACTCATAAGTGATTGATAATCATACTATAACTAAATTTTATATATTTTCCGCAGATTCCCATCTTACATGAATAATGATCTAGTCGAATTAATTGCTCCTCTGATCCCAACACCAAGATTGCATTTCTTAATGACTGGTTACACCCCACTAACCCACGATCACGAAGTATGATCATCTTAAATATGTAGTATTTATATTTAGAATAATATTAACGATACGATATTCTAACAGGCGTCATCTATCAGAAGAACTACAGTGTTTGACGTCATGAAACGTCTATTGCAACCGAAAAACATGATGGTATCAACTGCTCACGAAAGAAATACCGCACACTGCTACTTATCCATATTGAACATCATTCAAGTTAGTAATCGTTTGTATTTTTTTCAATGTCATACTTTATGTCTGTGAGATGAGAACCATTTACAGGGCGATGCTGACCCATCTCAAGTCAGCAATGCATTGAAGAGAATTGGGGAAAGAAAATTGGTTCAGTGGATACCTTGGGGCCCAGCTAGTATACAAGTCGTATTATCTAAGAAATCTCCCTATATTCAAACGGCTCATCGAGTATCTGGTTTAATGTTAGCCAACAATACTAACATATCGTCGGTCAGTAGGCTACATCGTACAATCCACCTTCATCTTTCGATCGTAATTTTCTAACGATTTATATTCATTTCGTAGTTATTCCAACGTGCTCTAGAACAATATGATAAACTGAGGAAACGTGAAGCTTTCTTAGAACAGTTTCGTAAAGAAGCTATGTTTCAAGATAATTTAGACGAACTCGATAATTCTAGGGAAGTAGTACAAGAGCTAATCGATGAATATGTTGCAGCTACTACTAAAGATTATTGTTCTTGGGAATTTGTACGTATCTTTTGAAATGGTGTTTTTGGTATATGAAAAGTTGAATTAATTTTTTTTACTATCTTTTTAGAAACCCGACAGCGCCAAATAATTTATTACGTGTTTTGAAGAGGATTTTATATATTTTCGAAATATTTGCCAGTAATCCTAATCATTATATTGCTAACCTGTCTGCTCAGGTCGTCGTTTTAATATTTTATTTTTTATATTTTTTCATTACGCTTTAAATTAAGTTTCATAATTAGGAAAAAATCCTGAATTCGTTGATATGTAGGTTATGTGTGTATATTTGTGTGCTGTTAATCAATTGATTGAATGAACTTGAAAAACATTAAAATGTTTTACAAAGTGCATTGTTTATACTTACGAATTGAATTTTATTATTTTAAAAATTTATTCGAAAATAACATTAACATTAACAATCACATAAGTCAAGATTATGAAAAACATAGATTGGAATTATTTCAGGATTCAATTTAATATTCTAAAATATTTTAGTTATATATTTCACTTAAAATTATCAGTCGATATCTTAAAAATTAAAGAGATTCCCATTTCAATAATTTATAATTTACCTATAATAAAGATAATTAAATTATCAAAAAAAAAAAAAAGAATAAAAATCACAAAAATAACGAAGAAAAAAAATAGGAACTTGAAACGTAAACGTAATTTCACCAAGATTTCAAGAATATTCCTAAAAATTAATTTTTTGGCATTTAAATTTTCATCACATTTTAATGTAAAAAAATTATTAAAACGCGTGGAAAATGATATTTTTGGCCGTATTGTGCTCATCGGCTTACGCAGCAACAGCGTTACTAATAAATTTAAATTTATAACTTTTAAATGGTAAAGCTAAATCTCCTACTGGAACATCGTAAGAAAGACCATGAATGGGCTGAATTTGGTATTTTTGTAAGATTAATGCGGTAATAGAGAAGGATAATAATTGCACCATTTTATATCCCATGCAAGATCTTCTACCTGTGCTGAAAGGGAAGAAGTGGTCGGGTTTGACTAATATGCCTTCTTTGCTTAAGAATCTTTCTGGCAAAAATTGTTCTGGCTCTTCCCATAATTCTTGTCCGTAATTCAAGTCGTAGTTATTCAGGAAAAGCATAGTTCCCTTTTTCACTTTGTATCCTATAAGCAAAATGTGAATTAGTTTTGATATTTGACAACGTTGCAATGGAAGCTGATGGTACTTTTTTTATGGTTACTTAGCCCAGTGAAATGAGGAAAAAATGAAATCTCATTTTGGGTAACATAAAATTTTTTCATTTTAAAATCTTCCTTATTAACCACCAAGCCCCCGAAGGCGCTACTGTCAATTTTTATATTTTTTTGCGCCTTCGTTTTCAAAGGTAGGAAAGTAATTTCAAGAGTGAAAACTTTTTTTTTTTTTTTAGTATTTGTACTTATGTACTTTTAGGTGGAGTGAAAAAAAAATGAATATATATCTCGAATTTTTCGAATTATTGACCATATGCAAGGGGGTGGTTCATTTTGAGTTGAAAAACACCCGATTTTTTTTAGCCTTTTACCTCATAGGAGAGGGGAACCAGGGGCCCTCAAAGTAAGGTTTAAAAAAAAGAAACTGGACTTGAATGACTATTATTGATACAAAAAAACTTTGTGATAGAAAAACTTGAAAATTTTTCATTGCAGAGTTGCCAACTTCCGATTTTCATAAAAATTCAAAATTTTCTAATTTTTATAGAAAAAAATCAAAAGTGATTTTTTTTATATGTATTTTATTGATGTTTTTTTTTTTTTTTTTTTAAAATTTTTTAAAAAGTTTGGGGAAAGTTTTAGAAATTTTATAAAAA
>FIZV01034462.1:0-10542 GCA_900050545.1 Trionymus perrisii | reverse complement strand
TTTTTTTTTTTTTTTTTTTAAAAAAAAACCTAATTAAGAAATTTTTCCTGAAAAAAAAAAAAAAAAAACTGTTTTTAAATATCATATTTTCAAAAAAAAAAATCAAAATATCGCTCCAAAAATTTGAATAACTCTCTTCATCAACAAATAAGAGATTTTTTCACTGTCGAAAAAAATTAAAAATATTTTCTCCAAAAAAAAAAAAAAAACGTTATTTTTTCTTCTCAAAAATTCAAAGATATTATTTTCTTTAAAAATATGGGAAATCTGTTCACTTCAAAAAAATTGAGAAGTTTACTTTTCCAAAAAAAGTGAAAAATATTTTTACACTTGCTTCAAAAAAATTAACATTTTTTTATTCCAAGAAAATTCAGAAAATTTTTGTTTTCAAAATAATTGAGAGATACCTATTCTTCCTTAAAAATTCGAGAAATAATTTTATTCCAAACAGAAGAAACAAAAAATATCTTCTCCAAAGAAATGAGGCATGGGAAACATGAAATCAAAAGTTTTATCAAAATGAAGTTGAAAGATAGCTTTCCTTACAAATAAGAGTTTTTTCTACGAAAATAGTTAGGTAGTTGGGTACATACATACATATTATTGAAATATTTTTTATTTGACAGAAAATTTAGAATTTTTCCTTAAAACAAAAAAAAAGGGATCTCTCCTTCAAAATTGAGAAATTTTTCACTGCAAAAAAATCAAGAGATTTTTGACGTAAATTGAAAAATTTTCCTACATAAAGTTGACAAAAGAGTTTGAATTTTTTTCTAGGTAGGTACCAAAAAATTAAAAAATTTTCTACTTCAAAAAAATTGCGAAATTTTTCAACTAAAAATTGGTATTGTAAATTCATCATTCCAAAAAAAAAAAATAAGAATTTAGATATTGTGAATTTAATTTTCGCATTTCTTTTCCGTAGATTGTAGCTAACGTTTGAAATTTTGAGTGTATTCGTATTCAGAATAAAATGGGGCGATGTCATTGTTTTGTGGATGACTGCAAGTCACTGTGGAAAGTAACTCAATAGGAATATTTTTATTCTGAGAATAAAATTCCATTGAAGGTAGGGAAGTAGATAGGTACATAAGAAAAAATAGGCTGTATGGCTATATACATATTTTTCACAAGAAGGTGCGAAATGTCGCATGTTCTAATTACCTATTTCCATATCTTTATTGCTGCAAATTACCTATTCCAACAAGATAAGTAACTAGAGGGTAGAGGTATAATTTACAAAATTCGTATAATGCTGTATCTTTCATATAAATATCTACTTTTGAAGAGTTTGACATCTGTCTGAGTTTACTTACTGGTTCGATCACGACTAGGTATAACTAATATCTAATTCGTTAATTTTCTTTTGCGAAGAGAAAAACGATACTTTTGTGGCTAAAATGTGTAAACCGTTGTACGTGATTTTAATTTGCGCGGCTGTCTTCGGTTGCGGAGTTACTGCTTTGAATAGGAGCACTTTTCAATCTAGATTAAGATATTGCAGATGGTTTTGTGCAGTGAGAGACTCCCAACTGAAAAATACCATTCAGACTTGCTACGTTCTCTCCGACCATCAGAATATAACGGTGACCAAATGTGTGGACCGATGTTTGGTGAGACATGAAGGTAAGTTTTTTCAAGTTTTTTCGAAATGGTTTTGTTCTAGACTCTAGTGTTCAAATCGCATCATCCATGGTTAAATATTATTGCACATTTCGGTTCAGAAAAAATACCTACGTAGGCAATTAGTTTTTTTTTAAAACTAAATTCTTGCAGAAAATTTCCAAAAAAATTCTACCTACTTACTTGAAAAAAATTTCTCTCAGAAAAATAATACTGTAAATAGAAATCTATCTTGATACTAGATAGGTATATCTATAAATCCGCAAAAATCCTCTCACCAAGAAAATTTACTTATACTCCGATTGAGTTAAAATTTGGTTCACTGAAAGAGCATGTTACCCAGATATCAGAACCAAATTTCGAGCTACCGCATTGATTTTTCGATTTTTGGTGAAATTTTGAAAATGGCGAAAATAACCCTTTGGTAGGTACCTACTACCTATGTTATTTTTCAATAAAAATAGAAAATTTTTTAGATAAAAATCGACTCATAATACTCGTATTACACTGACGCTGAGCCAGGATTAAATTTTTAGCTGTGGAAGTTGATTACAGCGCTTTCTGGAGCGATTCCAGGGCGCTGAAGAAACATCAACCAAATTGCTTCGAAAATAGAAAATAGTAGCAGTCGACTTTAGTACCTATATAAACAGATTTTCAGAATACTTCAGTACTATTTTTGAATAAAATTGATACCTATATCTATGTTCAATTATCGCAATTTTCAAAAATTCACCAAAATTGAAAAATCAATTCTAAATTTTACCTAAATCGGAGTTGACGAATTGGCAACGTTCCCTTGTTAAAATAATGTGCAGATAGGTATAAATTCTCTCTCTCTCTCTCTCTCTCTCTCTCTCTCTCTCTCTCTCTTTTTTTTTTAAATGAAAAAAATCAGAATATTTTGAACAACTAATCCGCTTCCAATCTAATACCTACCTGTTTCAATAATGTCCGGTAGGTATTTTTAAATTTGTTTCTAATGTTACGTATTTATTCTCGCAGAAGATTTATCGAATAGTACTGAATGCCAATGTCAAGCCGGAAAATGTATTGGAAAGTCTGCTGTCCAGTCTTCCACCACGAGTACGTCTGTCTCAGATCTCACAACATCTAGTATGTCTTCAACATCGGAAGTTCCCACAACTGCCCAACCTTCTTCTACCGAAAACTCCTCAGTCATTTCGTCTAGCACCGAAACCACTTCTACGCAAAGTTCTACTTCTACAGTGGAGTCTAGCTCTCTGCGTTTCATTGCAAACGACGAAGATGAATATGATGAAGGAAGGATTTTAGAATAATTGCCACTCACAAAATAGAAAAATTAATCTGACCTACTGACCGCGCTCGTTATTAATTTTTAATTATTTGGTATTTATTTCAAACAATTATTTTAAAAATATATTTTCATCTTTGTCAAGTTAAGTGGAAATCTGTTCATTTTTTTCGTGAAGAAAACCAACAAAAAACTAGAGACTTTAAATTTACTCCTGCTTGATTACGAACTAATCAATCGTCACCTTAATGCGAATTCCGTGTATGTCCAAAATCAAATCCAAATTGGAAATAGTTTATTTTGAGACAAAAGAGAGCATTTCTTTTAAAAAGTGATCCATACAAGATGGTAGAGAAATGCTCTCTTTTGTCACAAAATAATTTTTTTCCAATTTGGATTTGATTTTGGACATACCTACACGGAATTCGCATTAAGGTGACGCAATGGTGCTCAAAAAAATACCTACTTATCTTAGGAGCTGTGCAATGAACAGCGAAGTAGATAGGTACAGTTTTATAACAATCAACTCTGGCATATGGTGTGTCTCAAAATCGAGCTATGGTGGAATTGAAAATTTTACAGTCTAGACTTACTTTATTTTCAGACTGTTATATCTTTCATAAAATCAAAAGAAACTCAAAAAGATTTCTATAGAGCTCTCGGGGGCGCTATTCTCTACCAACATATCCAAATTTCATCCAATTCCATGCAAATCAATTAAGACTGACAAAGTGTTAAGTACAGGTTTAAATGTACCTATTTACTTTCTGGAGATTAGGTATGTTACAACTGACGAGTGATGAATCATCTTTTTCGATAAGTAATGTACCAAGACTATGTAGCCGGGTAATAAGTATATAGACACTAGACATTTCATTTTAGTAAAAATAAATAAATGTTTCACGCAGTACTAAACACAATTTGAACACACACGCCCTGGAATAAGGCTCGTAAAGAGGTAATAATATAGGTATATAAATCAACATGCACAAATTTAGGTGGTTAGTTGAATTAGAGCAGCCAAACAGTTGACACATTTTTTAGTTTCTTTATAGCTATAGTGTTTTTTTTCCCACAAAATCTAAATCGACAATATGCGCCGAGTTTTATTCATTGTGCTGATTTATATGTTTGGGTTTTATATCAGCGATTGTTCAATGAGAAAAAATTCTTTTCAAGGAAGATTAAAAACGTGTAAAGCACTCTGCGGTTTCAAAAGCGTTTCCAGCGGTGATTCTATCCAAACCTGTCTTCAGTTGCAAAATCAAAACAACCTTACCGTTTCAAAATGTGTGGCGGATTGTTTGGAAAGAAAAGGAGGTGAGCAATTTAAATTTTCAGAAATATAATCCGAAGAAACTTTTACGAAGCAACCTATCCAAAATTCCTATTACCTAATGAATTTTTATTTATACAAAATCACAAATACTTAGATCTTGGGTTATTACGATTTCGATTATTTAAAATTAAAAAATTGAAATTGGGCAATTGACCGCCTAGATCTCTTCTTTAATCACCTAAAAGTAGTAGTATACTAAGAATTAAAAAAAAATCTGTTAATAGTTGTAAGTGGTGAAAAAATAAGGAGAATGGAGATCAATAATCAAATTTAAAACAAACACCCTAACCCACACCCCAACCTTGGTGTTATATGTATTGTACTATGTTGGTTATTAATCGTTACTCAGTAGTTGCTTTTAATTTATGACTTTTTAGATATTTCGATTTTTTTCACTTTTGCAGAAAGTTTAACGAATGCAACTGAATGTCAATGTCGATTCAATAACTGCATTCAACAATGAACACTTCGACCACTACCATATCAACGATCAACCATTCCTGCTTCTGTTCCTATTGGAAGAAGAGTTTTTCAATTACAATGGCTAACGTATATGAGTTTTACTACACATATTATAGAATGTTTTTCTTTCAAAAAATCTTCATGTTTTAAGTAAGACCAATTTTTCCACATTAAAACTTCGATTGAAAAACTTTTCTTTTCTCTTCACAAAAAACTGATACCAACAAAAATTGAATAGAACGACAGAGCTTCTTCATATCAGATAATACCTATGTTTCCATGAAATTAAAAAAAAATCAACAATAATACATTATTTATTTGATTCAATACTTCGCTAAAATTTACACATAATAGGTATAGGTATTAAAAGTAAACAATAGGTACCTTTTTCTTATTGACGTACTTTTTTAACATGTTACTTCAGACTTTAAGGATACCTACGCCATACGTTATGTACAGTTTACAATGGGATCTTAATAATTGAAAAATTAAAAATATTGATCAATTGAGATCAATTGGTATTAAAAAATAAAGAATACCTAAAATTATAAATGCGAAACTTCATGCAACACGATACGCTTCACTGAATACGCACAACAATTTCAAGGCTGTTTTGAAAAACCTGCTTTCCGACGGTGCTGATGCATGCCCCATGGAATCACCACAAATAAAAGTTCCATTCGTAACAATTGTTTCAATTAAATTTTCTAATCAAATTCGACTTATTGGAGTAGGATTATTGATTCTTGAAATCAGAACCGATGATGGAGGTTGTATCGCTCAACAGGGTTTCCAAATCAACTCCTTCGATGTTGACATTTTGAGAAGATCCTGAAGTATAAAAATACAGTCAACATACCAAAGCAATGCAAATATGAAAGTTTTAACCAACATGTATGATTCGCGATTTCTCACCTGCATGAGCTAAAAATAAATCTTTCAAGAAACCTAATTCTTTACTGAGTATCTTGATTTTTTCTTCTAGCATATCATTTTCGGTTTTCAATTTTTGAACTCGTTCCATGGTTTCTTGCGTGCGTAAACGACTTTTGACTCTGCTTTTCTTAACAGCCTGAAACACGTAAGTAAAGCGTTGTGTTCAGTACACTGTATGCATAAAATTAATGCCGAAGTATTGAATGAGCTCGATAAGTGTACACTTACTTGATTATTTTTGTCTCGTTTTTTACGGTAGTCTTCATCACTACTGTCGCCATCATTACTCATGGCGACATTCTGCGCTGCCTTACTTTTAGTCTGCCGAGTTCCGGTATCCTTATTTCTGGGCGCCATTAGTTCGAAGAAATCTAATCAAAGAAATGAAATGTAGAAAATTTGTGCTTGATTTTCCAGTTTTCAGTGATCAAATTGTTCACAAAAGTAAAGCAACTGGTTAAGCCAACAAAGAGCTTGAAAATTCTAAAAAAGCACTACCATTAAGTATAGGAATATAAACAATAAGGATGATGAAATAATATAAGAAGTTTCTTCGAACAGATAAAAATCATCCTAATGAATACGCGATAATTACGGACAAGTATTCTTACCTATGCCTCTCAATTAAGTCACTTGATCTGTGTAATTATTCACTAAATTTTCACTATTTCAACTGGATTTTGTTCAATAAATTTGTAAATAGCAGTCGTAAAATTGAATTATTACTTATTCTTATTAAAATTTGGAATGGATTACACAAGATTAGATAATAAAATGTTGGGAACAAGGTTGTGCCTGCCGTGCCTAGTGCCAGCCAGATGACTTTGTTTATGTTTGTAGTATGTCTTAAAGTCGCTAGAGATGGCTAGAGTCGTATCTCACAATTTTATTTTTTTTAAGTGAGCGAGGGGCGGGCAGGCGGGGGCGCGCGCGCGCTTGGCCGCTTGGCGCCATTCATCGCGCTATTACGCCGTTGACTTGACAGGCTGACGCCCCCGCCAGAATTTTCCAGAGTTTCGATCGCCGCATCGCCACCTTACCCTAGCCGCTGATGAAAATTAATAAATTAATGTGGTGCACAGTGCACACCGAACGCCATGACGAAAATTCGAATTATTCGTAAGTAATAATCAAGATCATAAAAAATAAAAAAAGAAGGAAACAAAACTACACCCCACGACCTCAGCCAGGGCTATTAAAACCGATTGGATAAAGGTTTAGTTTCCAGTTCAGGTTTTCGGTTCGTCGTTTAGAGGTTTAGTTTTCGGTTTTCGGTTTCAGTTTCAGTTTTTAATATAAAAGTTCGGTTTTCAGTTTGAGTTTTCGGTTCAATAAAAGTTCGGTTCTACGCTTTTTTTAATTCATTTTTTCATGAATATTAATCGTGTAATTTAGTAGTAATTATGTTAATAATCTATTATTACCTATGCTATTGTTCAGTCTCCCATTAATGATTGAATAGAAACATTTGAACTTATAAATATAATGATTATTGAAGTTTAACACTGATCAGGTGTCAAAAAATATTTATTTTAAATGTATTACAAAAATTGTAGTACGAATTAGAATTACGAACAAATAAAAAAATAACAAATTTTGAATTTGAATTTTGAAATTTCACCAGGAAAACGTAAAAAACAAAAAAAAATTCTGAACCGAACCTCTATTTTTTTCAGTTTGGTTCAAGTTTTCAGTTTTCAGTTCACCCAATATAGGTTCGGTTTTCGGTTTTGGCCAAAAATCAATCGGTTTTATCGGTTTTCAGTTTAACAGCCCTGATTCTTGGCCTGTCCTGTACTTAAACCTTAAACGTTTCTTATAATTATTTTTTTGTTCTTTTATTTCAACGTGTTGGTCTAATATTTTTATTTTTTTCTAAAATTATTATTACGATTTGTATCATTAGAAGAATTATTACCATCAATTTATCATCTCGTTCTTTTCCCGGTCTGATTAAGACCATCCGAACGGTTATGAAAAAATGTGTAATTATACAAACAGATTTATGTAATTTAAATCTTGTTTTTATTTTATTTTTTTTAGTATTCTGAAAAAGGTGTCGTTTTGTGCATACATCCCGGGCGTACGTCAACTTAAGAAAAATTGAAGGCGTAAATATTTTTTATTGTTATGTCGTAAAACTGCACAAGCTCGATAATGTAATTATTGAATACACAGGTATTTAACTGACAATTTTTTCGGACGTGTCCAAATTTTTATACAATTGTAATTTGTAAGTGGGTAGTGAGTAGGTACTTGCGACTCTGTCGTAAACAATTTGAAATTAAATTCGAAATTCTTTTTTTTCCTTTGAAAACAGGGTCGTATTCGTATTGCACGAAAAAAATCCCTGTTTTCCGTAGTTTCGGTTGAATCACAATATTATTGTTATCGAAAAAAAACTTACAATTATCAATCAATTTTTTTCGCCATATTGAAAAAAAATCATTAATACATATGACAGAAGTCAAAGACAGGAGTACAAAAACCGACGATGTAAAATATTTTAGGGAAAGACCGCACTGGAAAACGAGTAGCAGTATAATTAGTTTTTGGAACGTAAAAAGGAATGTAACTGACATTTGAGATAGACATAAGAGAAGAGAACGATATCGTATAGCGTGTAGGTTCTTGCCATTTCACTTTGATTTATTTTTATTACTTCTCCGCTTCGTTTCCTGCTTAAATTCTTCATTTCTTCGTAACGATTCTTTCGATGAAGATAAATAATTTAAACGAATATCAAAATAATTTCGTTCAATTACCAGTATAGGTAGGTACCTAATTACCTATCTACGTGTAAGTAATTCATTATCTGTATTTCACGATTGAAATAAATCTAAGAAATGTATGAAGGAACCTAATAATTTTCACATTTAAAATATATCATTCTGTTCAATTTTCTTATCATCCCGTTTCTCGTATACCTATCTGTACGTGCAACATGTTACATCATAATTTCCACAGATAGGTGTACATCGCGTATCGCAAATTACACGTTGTCTTTTACGTGAAAATGAAAAGCTTAATTTAAATAAAATTACCAAACGGTAGACGGTACGCAGTTTCAAAGTGAGTAAAACTTGATGACAAATTCATAACGGTAAAGCTTTTATCCAGTTATTCATCCGTCGAGCGTACCATAAAAAAAGAGGAAAAATTCGGCGCATAAATTGACTGCGAGAGAAAAGTTTTCTTGTCGTGTAGGTAGGTAGAGATACCAAGACAAGACTAGAGATACCAACCGATTGCTTTCTGTAGCCGCAAATAACCTCCGAATAGACGGTACGATGTCGACATATTCGTATTGAATTTTAATATCATCTCTCGAGTCGCACGACGAAATAATAATTTTTATTATTTTTCACAACGCAGCTGCGATGAGTTCTTTACAAAAAAAAAACAAAAAAAAAAAACGCAAAACTAAATAAACAAAAAAACTTTATGAAAGAATTTTATGCTCGGTAATTTATTTACTTTGAGAAGAAAAAAACGTTTAAAAAATTAATGCTATTTTTCTAGAAACAAAAAAAAAAAGTTATACGAGCTCATTAAACATAAAAAAAATTACGAATGAATCCTAAATGTGCATTATTAAACTTTTTCAAAAGTTCACTTAGTAACCTCTTCAACAAACTTCGCCAGGCTTGTTCGAGGTAGAATTAATCTGTTGAAACTTCATAAAGCTAGGTACTTTTCTTTGCTTTTGACTAAGTAATTGAAAAATACCAAGTAGGAAATTTCATTCTTTGAAAAATAACGGATGACTAATTAAACGTGGAAATCATTAGTACGGATCAAGTACCACTGGATATCGCGAAGTTCACTACCTATAGTAAGGAACTAGGTACATATAAATACAAATCAACTCTCGTAAACAATATTTTTGTTCAATGTGAAACGTTATATGACGGTGCCTGATTGCCTACCCATAGAGTTTCAAACAACCATCGAAGAAACTCTTATTAAATGGCATCAACATCCAGATTGCCAATTTATCGTCGAATTAGTAATTTAATTATATGAGTACGATTAGAAACTCATTCAAATGATAACTTATACGAAAAAATATTTTGCCCAGAAAATTCTTTGTAAAGCTCGCTTCATTAAGGTGAATTCCCACGTTCGCATTATAATATCGAGAAATAGACTAGGTAATTAGGTAGGTATTAAGTAACTACCAACTTCAGAAGAAATATTCTTCAGCTTTTTTATATAAATAAATACGTTACAAATACAAGAGCGAAAAACAACCCGCCAGTAATCGCGTATTCAAAAGACTAATTTTCAATATTTAAAATATATTGCATTAATTTATTATACGAAACGTCGAGCGTCTATTTTTTGCTCAGCTTGATTAATTATTTAGCTTTGAAAATAAATATTTTTAGTCGAATTTTCTCGGCCGTCATTCTGTCAAAAGTTAAATACGGTATATTATACTCGAAGCACGTATTCTGATGATTCTTTTCTTCTTTAAATTAATGAATTTGATTGAAATTGTTGAATGATGGACTCGTGTTATCCAATAAGTTTTCAACAAAATCTGAAACTCCTCCCATACCTTCCACTTCAATAAAACAAGAAAACTATCTAGATAACCAGAGTTATCCGATTATATGTATATTTTTATAGGTAAAATGTAAAAAAAACTTTCAATAATTTTTCGCGATCAGTGGCGTTCATTTACATAAAAGAAAAATACTGAAACAATGGAAATTTTTTATACAATTCAACCAGCCATAAATTTTGTTGAAAAATACGTACGATTAATTTTTTTTTTTATTTTTTGCGAAGAAACAAAATTTTCAAATTTTTATTATATAGATACTCGTATATAAATAATTATTAATAAATAAAATCGTTGAATTTTTATTTCAAAAAATTGTCAAGAAGAGAACTTATG